>CAUYSK010123834.1:0-37500 GCA_963575035.1 Avahi laniger
AGGCCCCGCAGGGAGGAGCCTGTGAGGCTGGTGACAGTGGGGTCCCAGGGAGAGGGGAGACTCCAGACCCAGGACAGGGCCGGGAGAAAGGACCACACTTAAAATGCCCTGAGGGATTCCAGTCCATTCTCCTCTGCGGTCGCAGGTACTGCGGAGACAGGAAGCATAAAACCGACAGCACCTGAAGTCAGGCTGCCTGCGGGTCCCTGAAACGAGGAGTCAAGGCTTCCCTGGGTCATCACGTCCCATGGCTGTAAGTTTGGGTCTGATAGCTGAGCATTCAGCGAACGGCCATGGGTTTCAGATCAATGTCGAGCAAAGGAGCCATAAAGGCAAAACTGAAGAGCATCGGGGGCAGCTCCCAGAGAAAAAGCTGGGGTGGGGGTCATGCCCACCCCCGCCCCACCCTCTGCAAACCTTTATGAATGAATAGGAGATTAGCAGCTGCCTGTGTCTCTCCAACGTGGGGCAGACAATATGAACTTTATGCACAGTACTGGGGTATGAGAAAATAGAAGGAAAAAGACGGCTTCGTCCGCAGACACTGAGATCCTGTTGATGCTCTTCTGCATATTCCAAAACCATTTTCTGAGCTTCAGCCGCCTGGCACCAAGCTACTTCTGCAAGGATCCGAGATGAACACAGCCTTTGTCCTCATAGACCTCAAAGGTAGGATGTGAAAAGGAACCCTGGGCTCATTTTAATATAAGACAAAATGCTATAAGCATCATCCTTATAGGCCAAATGCTAGGAAAAATGCAAAAGCAGGAGAGATTTGTATCTTGTCTATGAAGATATAAATACATGCTTGTTGAGATGAATTCATACACTAATGACCAAAGGCCAAGAAAATATGAGAAGCTGTAGGCTAAGAGGCTGGATTAGGGCACAGAAAAGACCCCTCAGAGGTAGTGCCTGCCCTCATTCATGCATTCATTTATTCATTCATTCACTAATTCACATGCAGGAATTTGCCTAGGAAGAGAATGTCTGAATCAGTAGGCTGATAACTGCCCACGAAGCACAGAGCTGGCACGAGGCCTGAAAGGCATCAGTACAAAGGGCTCTATGGAGCCTGGAACATTTCACACACTCAAGAAGTGGAAACTAGCAAATCTTTCTGGAAAGCCATTTGGCAATTAAAAGTACGCATACTCTTTGATCCCAGGATACCCTACTGGGAATATATACTTGGAAATAAAAGCACCCACATGTGAATATCCAGTGGCATTGTTTGGGATGGCCCACAACCTGAAAGAGCCTGAACATCCACCAGTAAGGTACAGTGGCTCTCCCTCATCCTCATTCCAAGACACCCAGTGGATGCCTGAAACCACAGATAACATCAAGCCCTATATAGACTGTGTTTTTTTCTATACATACATACCTATGATGAAGGTTAATTTATAAATTAAGCACAGTAAGAGATTAACAATTATAATGAAAGAGAACAATTATAACAATATACTGTAATAAAAGTTATGTGAATGTGGTCTCTCTCTCTCGAAATAACTTATTGTACTGTACTCACCCTTCCTCTCATGACCTGTCAATCTGACAACTGAGTGGGCTACTAAGTCACTAACAGGCAGTGAGTGTCTACAGTGTGAATAAACAGGATAAAGGGGTGATTCACATCCTGAGTGGGATCGAGTAGGACAGCTTGAGATTTCGTCACTCAGAAAAGCACACAATTTAAAACTTATGAGTTATTTCTAGAATTTTCCATTTAATATTTTCAGACTGTGGTTGACTGCCAGCAGGTAACTGGAACGTGGCAAGTGAAACTGCCGCGGATAAGGGGGACTTAGTATAATGGCTACGAAACTGTGGATCAGTCACACCTAGAAAAGTTTGCAGCTAGAGAGAGGCAGAGAGAAATCTCTCTCCAGAGCAATGATCATGACTTATTTTTATGTGAGAAATTCAAAACTGCATAGCAATTAATTCCATTTTATAGAAAATAAAACCCACGCACATGTACATATGTTTTTATATATCTGTGTGAGCACAAAGAAAGATAAGGAAGACAGAGACCAGGCTGTTTTTATGGATCACCTTAGAGGTAGGCGGGAAATGAAATGGAGAAAGGGGAAAGATTAAAAACTTAACTTCAGCCCTTATATTACAAAATGTCAATTCTTTATACAATTTTGTATTACTACTTTTAAAGAGTATGCATTATTTTATAATTTTAAAAAACATTAAGTTAAGAACACATGAGTAAGTAGTGACTGGCACTAACATCACCTCTGCTGTCGTCAGCAGAATCACCACCATTGTCATCTGTCAGAGACTGGCATGGTCACCTGTCCTGATTTTCAGTGTGAGTCCAGGTGGGGAGGGCCACCCTGGATGGATACTCCAGGACAGTGTTTCTTAGACTGAGAGCTATAACTCATTAGTGGGTCATGAAATCAATTCAGTAACATTTTTTTTAACAAAATAGAATATAATAGAAAACTTTAGATAACCACACCTATAGTAAAGTCAAGTCTGCTTCTGATACACTGACACACACTTATATACTATATTGTTGTGGAAAATATGTTTATTACTGGAAGCCACTGCTCTAGGAGAAAAATCTTTATGCCCAAGGAAAGATGTCTTTCTTTTTCCTAATTAGAATGGTAAAGCTAAATGCCTTATATTTAAAAAGAATACAAATACTTACAATTTTATATTAAAAGTATCTAACCTTCATAGCAAATAATGCACATGTGCACTTACTGAAAGCAACAGTTCTTATATTACATGTGGGAGTCCAAGTTTGAAACATGTCTGGGTATGCCTGACATGAGTGCTTATGGGTCCACATGACCCATAGCTTATGTACACTAGAGCTGCTATTTCAATACAAAATACATATGTCCTGGGACGGGGTACTAATGGACAGCACCCTGATGGTGTGCTCCAGGTGCATCCATCAGCACATCCCAGCAAAGCCTGTGTCGTGACCATGGAGGAGCAAAGGGAGCATCGTATCACTGGCCCATCCTCCACACACCACAATAAAGCTGCAGACGCACCGTGTCACACTCAGCTTAAAGAGAGTCGTCTCCGGGGCAGAAGAGCACCAGTCCAGGCTGGCTGCAGGAGCGCCTTTCCATGGGGCTGGGCATCCCTCTCTGCCGGCACCAGTCATCCTGCGTGCCCAGACACCTCAGATGCCCCTCTCGTCATCACATCTGCAGCACCGGGTGCCCAGTCCTAGGCACATCAGCTGCCTTATACCACTTACTCCTCACACCCGCCCCATCATTTTACAGACCAAGACACGGAGGCAGGTGACGCACCTAAGGTCACAGAGCTGGGAAGGGGCAGAGCTTCTGTCATCACAGGAACAGGCACAACGTAGCTCAAGGTAAGAGTGTCGTCTGAATCGACGAGGAGGAGCAGAACATAGAAAGATTCGACCAGGGACCAGGTGGTCTGACGTTACGCCTCCCCAACAGAAATACCAAATCAGACAAGAGTAACCCAGAGTCAAAAGCAAAGACCTTTCATTAATTTATCTGCCTACACTGGCCTTTTTTCCTGCTAACATCAAGCATCTTAAGTAACTGAAGACCAAATTTTTTAAAAAATCAAAAATTTCCTACATTAGTAATTTACAAAATATTCTCAGAAAATCAATAACACTCACAAAACATTTTCTCATAGAAAGTCGTGTTAGTTCAAGTACTTGCTCTTATTAATAAGTTAAACTCTCACTTCTTCTGCCTTGTCCTAGCCAAGATTCTGAATCATGGGCAGAATGATGTGTTTCTTTTTGTCACATGATGAGAAGAAGCATTGCTCAGAACAGCGATAAAAAGGACCCGTCGCTTAAAAGAAGTTTAGCACCTTGCATGTACTATTGAAGTTTTTGGTAAATGTTTCAAATGAATTACCGCAAAACAAAGGAAATCACATGCTAGTGGGGGTCTTGAGTGATCTGTTGAAGAAGGAGGTTAGAGTTCATTAATGATGTCTCAATTGAAGGTCAATTTGATAAAGTTCTTTAGCTGTCTTCTCTAAAACTGCAACAACTAGAAGAATGAGCGCTTTCATCAGGAATGCAGATACAACGGGGTGTTTCACATACATCTTAGAGGCAATAAATACACATCACCACTATTTTCTGACAAATAGGCAATAAAATCAAGTCGTCTGAATATTTTTAAAAGAGCAGCATTTCCCCATAAGTCTGTCGTATGTAAAAATACTTCATCTGAAATACCACAGCTAAAAGAGAAAAACAACAGTCTTAATTTCAAGCATAAAAGTGCCTCTGGGTACCTAAAGCCAGCTGAGGTTTATATTTGGGCAAGGAGCAGATAAAACGCACAACGTTGGTATGTTTCTGTGCCTACATAACAAATGCTACTTCAGAAACTACCCAAAGACCTTATATTGCACATAATCATGAAAATTACTATAATCACTAAAATTTTCTAACAGAAAAACAGTTTATTTAAAGAAGAAATAGTATTTTTCCCACATTTCTTCCATCTAATTCAGAAATCACTAAAACAATGATTACATAAACATATTTCTAGAAAATTCCAGTGAATTGCCCTTAAGTTGCCAGTTCTGGCTTTCCCTATAATCACTAATTCACACATACATATCAAGAAATCGTTCCCTTCTCCATTTTGTAGCAATCTAAAAAACAGAAAGAATTATCCAGTATAGGCAATGATATTATATCTTATTTTAAGGCCAGGGAAAATGACTCAGTTTAGGATCTAGAACAACCACACACACATATACACACAACTGCCATGGGCCATGTGATTCAGAAACCTCTGTGACACAGCTTGTCTGCTATGACCAGACCTGGGATACTTTGATCCATCTGATTTCTGGGCTTTACTGACTCAAAATTTACAATGAACAGCTACCCTGCCTCCAAAAACAGCTTTGCAGTTATTTTAGAAATAGAACCTAATTTATAAAGTAATGACACATGCCTATCAATAATAAGCAATACTACTTTTGAAAATAAATTCCTTTTAAAGAAGTCATGCTTCCTTACTGATTGCATAGTTGCATTGATAATAGGTCTTTTTTGAAAAATTGTTATTTAAAGCATAGAAATATTTGTTTCCATTGAAATATACTTAGTTGCCTATTTAAAGTCATTTGAGTGTCTTTATGTATTAAAGTGTTATCGTTCTTGCCTTGGCCAATATCCCTATGAAAATAGCTCCCAAATTAAATTCCTAATAAATTAACAATTCACCTTCATTAAGTAATTTAATTTCTTTAGTGAGCAATAAATAGTTCTTATGACATTCTTCTAGGACGTAAGTACAAATGTTATTTTTCTTCATTAGCTCAGTCTCCTCCTAAGTACCAGAAATAAAATACACACAAAAATGTGGTCTATTTGTTACCTTTTGTTTCTGTAACTGCAGCATCACTGCAACAATTCCATTGTGTTTAACAGAAATCAAACAATTCAGGCAGTTACGTTCAGTGAAAAGCAATTTCCTAGAAATGTTAAAAACCTGAACTTTAATTCTTTCATTTATGTTTAGTCTACACATATATATTTTAATAATCAAGAAAATCACACAGGTACTAAAAAATGTAGGTGGCATTTTCCTAACATTATTATTAGATACTGTACCATATATAAAATCTAAAACAGTTATATTTTAAGAAGAGTCAATTGGCTTACATTGTATTCCCAGCTATGTTAGGGGAAAAAATTAGTTAGAATATAAAAATTATTATATGTAAGTATAAATAGCATGTCACCTGTATTTAGCATATTTGTTTCCTGTTGAGCTAAATGTACCCTGGTGGTCAAATTCACACATTTAAGTAACATTTCCTACAGCTCTACCAGGCATGGAGGAGCAGCCCACCACCTCCACAGAGGTGTGAAAATGAAAAAGCAGAGGTGAACAGGCAGACGTGAATTCAACCAGACCCACACATGCTGAAACAACGCAGTGAGCGTTATCCTCTTCCAAAAGCAATATTAGAGAAAGCATCCCAGATGGTGAGCAGGAAGAAAGGAAATACACATGTCAGAAGAACAGAACCAAATAGTTTCCAGCGAATTGAACTAAAAAATATATATACATTAAAACAGATGCAGAAACTATGTTTAACCATTGAGACATTACATGCAAAGATGTTGCCACAAAATAAAGACTCTATACTATCAATTATTGAATATACATCATCAAGTAAAGCCACAACCATTCAGAACCCACATGGGGAGTTATCTGGGGAGGCTGAGTTTTCTGGATAGTTGAAGGTTTACTCTTTTAAACAGAATTTTATAAAACATATTTAAACACTGGAAAATCTATATAAAAACATACGTGCTTTTGCCACACTATTTAAAGCATATTGAACACAATTAAAATTTTCCTGACAACTAGAAATAATATCAGTAAACTATCACTGATAACCACAAAGGGGCAAAGAACTATTCAATTTCCAATAAAAGGCCTACAATGGAGTGATTTCCATATTACTTATTCCTTTACTATAGTTTTTTTTTCCTTTTTTCTCTCTCACTAATGGGTCATCTGCTATCATTTCTCACTATTATCTGTGTGCCTTTCCCCTATTTCCAGGATGCTACTTTGAATTTGTCATAGCCTAGAAGAACAGATATTCATGAATATTAGAACTGCGTGTAACAGAAAAACAAAATTTAACCAGTGAGTGAGAACCTGGAGACATTCTCTCTGACTAAATAATTAATTCAGTATATGGACTTTTGATGCTCAATGTCTTTTTATCCTTTCCCATTCTGAGTTCTGCTCCAGAAAAATAAAGATGGTAATTAATTGGTTTCTACATAGGTGACGTTTTACTGTGTTTCACGAAAGATATATTTTTATTAATGTCTGAAATCCTTACTTATGTACTATCATATTGAACCATCCCAGAGTCCGATAAAGCAGTTGTATCCTGATTCCCTTTTTAACAGACAGGGAAGAAACGAGGTGACTCTCAGAGACACATAACATACTTATAAAAGCTGAACAAAAACATGACTGTCAATTCTTTGCGTTAACTTCTGAATTTGCAATGTATTCATACAGAAAACCAAAATTTAATTTTCATTTAAAAAACCAAATAGAATCATGAAAAAAGGAGAATTATTTTATATTAGGCTAAAAATGACCTAAAATACATGAGAAATGACCCAAAATACATAAATACTATAACAGATACTACCCCAGTCCCAGGGCTTAAAGGACACTGAGATTATTCAACAGAAATTAGGCATGTACAACAAAAATAAACACTGCAAATACAAACCCATATGATTTTGTAAGTTTTTAAAGATTCTTTCACAGCCCCCAGTAATTGTCACTTGAAAAGCTGATAGGTCTTTCATAAAGCAGCATATCTGGAAGGTAACTTCAAAAGGCCTTCCCCAAAACTGAAGACTGTGAGTAAATCAGGAAGATTCCATCATTAACACACCTTTTAAAACTCAGATTGTCTCCCTACTGCCTAAACCATCTCTAGTTAGTGGGTGTTTTATACTCACATAGAGTCCTTTCCACTGTTTCATTGTGTTTAAGCCCCTTTTCCTGCCAATTCACTCTGAAAAGGTTTCACGTTTTAAAGTCAGCGTCCACAGACTTGAAGATGGTTTCCTTTTCAGGGTAAATAATCCCAGCATCTCACTGATTCCACACCAGCCAAGGGAATCTCTGCTTCCCAAACCTCCACTGAATAACACTGTTCTTGCGGTGCGGCAGACTTGGCTGTTTTTTAATCATTGATGATTTATTTGCAGAAGATGCTTTAAGGCATCATTGTCAATTAATATCTGACTTTTAAAAACATCTAAAAACTCTCCATCGATTCATCAATGTTGAAGAGCTACTGTGTTTTCTCAAAATAGGAAAGCCAAAACAGGAGGTCACAAAAAAGAAGTCCTAAAATCTAGATTGTAACTACCATATACAAAGGGAAACAGTATCATCTGCTAATATACAAAAGCTGGTTAGGAAGACATCAAAAATCAACAGCCTCTCAATACCCCAATAAGTTAAAATATAATAGAAAAATAACTCCTTTTCATTAGAGCAAAAACTACGAAAACAAATCAATAACCTAGGAGATAATATTTAAAAAATGAGGGACCTATTAGATAAAATCACAAAATTTTATAGTAGCAGATAAAATAAGGCTTGAATAAATTTAAAAATATACCAATTTTATTCTTAGGATGGGAAGATTTAATACAATAAAGATGCTGAATATTCCTACATTAATTTATTAATTTAATACCATTCCGGTCAAACCACCTAAGGAATTTTTTTTTTTAAGCTGACAAAAATGATTCTAAAGTTCATCTAGGAGAACAGAAAAAATATTCATTGAAAAAAGAAGAGTAATAGGCACAGGAGTGGGTAGGAAGCTATAAAATTATTTTATTAAATAAATGTATTATATAGACACAGTCATTCAAACAGGGACACGGGGAAGGAAGAGACAGATTGTTCATTGAAATCAAAGTGAAAATTGAGAGACAGTCCCAAATATACAGGTAAGAACGTAGCGTACAACGAAGGCAGCATTTAGAATTTCACATAGAAAAGATAGCCTTTTTGGGAAAACTGGTTCTTCAGAAAAATAACTATAAAGTTAGATGCCCACCTCATACCATATATCAAAATTAATTTCAGATATATTAAATATCTAAATATAAAAAATGAATCCATGAAAATAAAACTGAATACTTATATGATCTTGAGGATTGGAAGGTGCCTTTAAGCATTACTTCAAAGGCAGAAACTAAGCAAGAAAGGACCAATTAAACTACATAAAAACAATTCAGTACCTCGAAAAATGCCGTAACCCAGAGAAACACGTGCTGCTAGTGGGATCGGAAACATGCACGAGCTTTCCAGAAGACCCGTTGGCAATCTATACACTGAAATAATTTAAAACATCCAAAACCCTTGACCAGTAATACTATTTATGGAAATTTACCAAGGAAATGATGAGACTATTGCCAGTGTATACATACAAGGATGTTGCCTAGACAGCTGCTTACAGCTGTGAAACGGGGAGAGAACCAAACTTCCAACGGTGGCTGATTTCTCCAATAACTTGCCAAATCAATAAAATGGGCTGCTATGCATGTACTGAAAATCACACACACACACACACGAGAATACACAGGGAAAGATCCAGAAGAATATACTCTAAAATATCAATTTCAGTTATTTCTAGATGATGGGATTTCAAATATGCTTCATTAATTTTTATATTTGTTTTTCTTTGTTCAAGTTTTTCTAACATAAACTTGTATCACCTGCATAATCTTAAAAGACAAAGGAAGGTGGCAAAACCACCACGTACTATTTAATAATGTCAAATCAAAGGGAATTATCTGCAACTTCAGATATACTAGAAAGATGAGTTAACCTTTTTATTATAGCTTTTCCAAATGAATAAGAAAATGAATGAACAAAGCAAAAGAAAAACGAACAAATAACATGAGCAAAAATAATCTAAAAAGGACAAAATACATTTTTCTAATAAAATACATGGAAAAAATTGTTCACCCTCACCTGCAATCCAGGAAATGCAAGCTAAAGCAATACTACTTTGCAGTTACTAAATTGGCAAAGATTACAGAATTAAAAATACCCATATTGGCGACGGCTCAGGGATATGAACGTTTTCATGCACCATTAGGGGAAAAATACCTTGATACATTTAAAGACAGGTTTCCAGCAGATACCAAAACTTGACAAGCAAAGTCAAATAAAAAAAAAAAAACCCTAAAGAAATAATGGCAAAAATGTATAAAATAGCGTGTAAAAAACTATTTACCATTTAGTGAGTGAAAAATTAAGCTGTAATAAATACTACCAGCATCCCATTTTTGTTTAAAAAATATATGTGGAGACAAAAAAAAAAAAAATCCCTGAAGGAATTCAAATAAGAATGTTCACGCTAGCAACACCTGGATAGAATGATCCTGAATAATGCTTTTTGGGTATTTTTCTATATTTTCCAAATTTTCCATATAACATGAACAATTTCACAAAGAGGAAAAAATATTAGATAATTTAGAAGTCACTTCCCCATAATTTTTTCTCAAACTAGAAAGAGAGTTTCTTCAGTAATGGACTTTACCCTAAACATAAGAAAAGCCTTTGATAAAAGCAAAGTACTTTTTTTAAAAGACCCTGTAGCAATAACAGAGTTCAGTCGGAATAACCTGTGGCGTGTTGGGTTAACCGTCACACTCCTACTGCAGAGAGGTGCTTTCTTGCAAACAGCCCAGGGACTGGTGCATCCTTGAGATGGACACTGGAATAGGAGTCGGAGTCGCGTCCACTGCAGAACTGGGGATGAGGTGCGCAGCCCATCTGGATCTGAGTCCTCCCATGATGTGCTGGAGAAATCCCATCAAAGACTACCTCCATTCTCTCCCGTCCCCAAGAGCCACGATTCTACCATTGCTGTTGACTCTAAGTGCCCATGTTTGATGATAAGTGGCCTTTATTCATCGAAGAAACATCCAGGATGGGAAGATCCGTAAGCTCCCGTAGGAACTTGCACTTTCAAGGTGAGCCAAGCCCTGCCTTCTCAGGAGACCCAGGGCCTTCCGTGGGGACATCATTCTTGTGGCTCCCAAGAAAGAAGGACTCATACGTTGGTGTTGAAGGATGGGTAGGATTGATTGATCCATTTGTTCATTGGTCGGCGGGTCCGCCCATTCACTCATTCACTTGTCAAACATCTTCTGGAGGTCTAGTTTGTGTCAGACACTGTCCAGGGCCGTGGAGAGGAAAAGGGAAGTCAGCTCCAACTTCTGCTACCCTCTACCCTTGTGCGAGACCATGGGGCTCAGGAACAGAGGTGGACACTGGCCATGGTGTGAAAGGGAAGAACCCAAGAGTGACCACGAAAAGGCTTCTAAGAAGGACTGGAACTCGGCTCTAAGAGAAGTTCTTGGAGGTTCTGGAATGGGATTGGGGGTGGGGGTGCTGAGGGAGTGGGGTGAGCAAAGGCAGAGTGGAAGGACAGGAAGGGCCCCTGGCGGAGTGGGGCAAGGCACAGAGCAGAGCAAGTCTGTTTCTGACCCATTTCAGAGATAAGATGGAGAAGATGAGGCCCTGGCAGGATGCATCAGTTTCCCAAGAACCCACACTGGGTGCTGCCAAGAAACCCAGGATTCGTAACCTTTCCTGGGACCACATGTTCGTTCCCTGGATTACCATGGGAAGAGGTACGGGAAGATGATTCTGGGGTGAGATGGGTATTTGAACAGCTTACCCTGCTAATAGGTGCTAGTGAGAAAAGCCAGTGGAGGGGCTGCTGCTGTGACAACGTCCCGAGACAGCAGAAGCAGGACCTAGACTGTAAGAAAAGGGCAGTGCCACAAGGATGCTGCACTGTCCCCTTAAAGTTGCGGTCTCCAACTGCCCCCGCTCCCCGGAGGTCAGTAGCAGCAGCGGGGTGAGAGGAGCGAAGCTTCATCTGTATTTACAGCCGCTCCCCGTGGCTCGCATCACCGCCTGAGCTCCGCCTCCTGTCAGATCAGTGACGGCATTAGATTCTCACAGGAGCTCGAACCCTAGTAAACTACGCATGCGAGGGATCTAGGCTGCACGCTCCTTATGAGAATCTAACGCCTGGTGATCTGAAGTGGAGCCGAGGCGGTGATGCTAGCGCTGGGGAGCAGCTGCAAATACAGATTATCGATAGCAGAGAGGTTTGACTGCACAATAAATGTAATGCACTTGAATCATCCTGAAACCATCCCTCCTCTCCCCAGTTCATGGAAAAATAGTCTTCCACGAAACTGGTCCCTGGTGCCAAAAGAGCTAGGGACCGCTGCCTTAAAGAACCCATGGGCAGACACAGAGCGGACCTCCAGGCACTCTGCCTAGTGACATGCGACAGCTGGGTAGAGCCTTAGCCCCAGGGCCTTTCAGCGAGCCCTCCTCTTCTCCCCTCATTCCAGTAAGCGGCAGGCATGGAGGGGTTTTCCTCCCTGTTAGAAAGCATATACGTGGGCATTCTCCCAAGCAAAAAGGGCTTGCCCTAAGACTGCTGGTTTCTGACCTTACTTGCTCATTAGCACACCAGATTTCTGAATCTTTACTTCCGCCGCTATTTCTTAACCGTTTATAAAGAAATTCCAGGCTTGATCACACGAGACTCCGCAGACCACACACACACTACAGAGTAAAATTAAATGATCATACCTTGCAAAGCTGGACATACTAGATAAACAGATGATATATCATTATCAGGAAAAATATAATTAAGTAAACATATATGTATGTCATAGTTAACTGAAACATTAGTTTCCTATGATATGTATAAAATTAATTCCAAATGAGAAAATTTGTTTCTTTTAGAATTTGTGGTTTTTCTATTTTCTTTCACTTCAACTCTCCATTAATATGGGTCAACTAAATGTCAACTGTATTTACAAAGATGTTTATATTTTCAGTTCCGTATTTCTGAATTCAGCATGACTCAATCTGATAATTAACAACCCTTGGATTATATATAATGATGAAGGAACACCTGAACAACCCCACATCAATACCTGAAATACACATATGAAGATGAGCATGAAAGAAACATATGGACCAAAATCCATTGCTTTCTAGACTAGCCTAGGGATTAATACACTCTGTAACATTCCACATGTAACTTCGTCACATGATATTTCTGAAAGGAAAAAGTCTTCATTGAAAACCTGCGGAATTATCAAGTTGGACCCAATAAGACTCTTGCACTTGAAGTGGAAGGCAGTTACTGCAGCCACCGATTACGTGGTCCAGCCACCGATTACGTGGTCCAGGCACAGCGCGAACATCGCCCGTGAGCACGAGCAAGGTCCTGTCTGCCCGGTGGACACACCGCATCCAGTGCGAGAAATATTTCTGTGAGCTGGCATATATATTTCATATACACCCTCCAAAAATAGTTTCTGGTAGCTTCTATTGTTCCAAACTTCCTCAAAAAGAATTTATTTGACTACAGCCTTTATCTTTATATTTTAGAAGACGGTGTTTTGTGACTGGTTTTTAAATGCAACCGGAAGCCTAGGATTTACTTTCACTTTGCCTGCACTGTGGCTCTGACTAAATAAAATCTTTTGTTATTACCCTTTTCCATTAAAATAAACAGGAAATAAAAAAAAACAGTAAAGCCTGAACATTTCAAATAAACATAGCAACAAGTACATTTCATGATAAGGTCACTGATATTTTTTACACTTCAAAAGAAGGACAAAGCTGTGTTTCACTGCTGTGTGTGTGTGTGTGTGTGTGTGTGTGTGAGCTCACGCGTGTGTGAGGCTGCTCCTGTGTCTCCTTTCTGATTATACTGACTGTGGAGAACACGGGCAAGATTACAGAAATGGCTTCACCTCCGTATCAGAAAACTGCTTGACTAGAACAGCCTTAAACATGCAGGCACCAGTTCTCACAAGCAGAATGAGGGGAAAGATGTTTTCCAAAATGAAATTTCAAGGAATAATTCTTTTCAAAGTGAGATAACTTAAGGGGCAAGGCAATTCGTGTGGCTGAATCTAACATCTGTTTTAAGTCATAAAGGCCATTACATTTTGTGGGTTGTGCAATTTGCTATTTAACCAACTTTCCACAAAAGCATGGCGAAGTGGCGTATTTAAAGCCAAGGGCAAAGGGACTCCACTCACCGTGAGCTGGAACCGCGGCCCTCGGGGAGCTAACTCCTGCACCGCCTGCCCCACGCTGCCACGGCAGCCACGCCAAGGCCCTGACGCCCAGCCTGCTCCTGGCCATTCTGCCACCCTGTCCTATCTGCCAGAAAACACTGGCATTTGGGGAAGGTGGGCAGTTGGTGGTAGGCTGATGTGGCCATTAAAAAGAAACCAGGTACCAGGTCACCAACCCTGGGTAGAAATGTCTACCAAATGCTCTTCCTGAACAGAAAATTATATCTGGGCACTTCCATTTGCTAGAGCAAAAAGATTATTCAGAAGCCATATAAACCACCAAAACGCTGCAGGCTCGAACTTGGAATAAATCCCCCACTCCCTCTCACTCTACAGCATTTTCAAGCAGGGCTTTAGTACTCCATTATTGTGAATGTTCTTTGGCCCGCAGCAAAAAATATTGACAAAATTCCGCTTTTAAGACAGTTATTGTCTCTATATACTTGATAGCAGCCTTCAGAAGTTCACCTGCTAGCATTAAATTCTTGAGTTTGGGTGAAAGGAGAGAAAATTTGCCACATCTCAAGCTCTTCTGCTGTAGTAGCAGCAAATCAAATTATTCTTTCAATTAAACTAGCTTTGTGCCTAAAAGAAAAAAAAGGCCACAGGCTTTCTTCCCTTGCTCAGAGAACCGAAGCCATCACCCCTTTAAACCCTATGACTCGGGCATGATCTGCATGGCTTAGTATTCTTGGATAATACAGCTCATAAAATTAAATCTACTCTCAGAGATTTCAGTATCATTGTGTGCTCTGAGCTTGCAGGCAATCAAGGGATCAAGAGTCCTGCATTGGGGTACATTTTGATCAACCCGATGTAGGAATATACCCCTGCCCTCCCTCCCCCGCTCTCTCTGTCTCTCTCTGTCTCTCTTTGTCTCTCTCTCTCTCTCTCTCTCTCTCTCTCTCTCTCACACACACACACACACACACACACACACACACACTCTCTCTCTCTCTCATACTCTATCCCATCCAGGTCTGTGTGCTAACACTATAGAAACCAACAACACCCTATCAGGGGTTTCACAGAGAGCCAGGGATCCTGTTCTCAGCCCCACTCCTCTGAGGTGAGGAGGGACCCTCCCGCTGCGAGACTCAGGGGACTTCCTCACCTTCACCACGGATGCAAATGCCACAGCCAGACAGCCCTGAATAGCACATGCGTCTTAGTCAGTTTCCTTCTGAAGAACTAGAGCTTGTCTATAATAGGAAATGCCCAACTAACAAATGCTCTCTGTGTTTGACTTTCCTTTCGAAATGTCTGGTTTAGAGCAGCAAAATGTGAAGCACTCATCTTGGTTTACTACACGATTTCGAGGTAAGGAGGCTTCAGTGGCTAGCGACATGCAGGGAGAGGTAGTGAGGACATGATGGGAGAGAGGGAGGACCCTTTCCGGGGCACTGGATTTGATTCAGGGAGTCGTATCAGGGAAGTCAGAGACGAGTGCGATCCAAGGTTTAACACTCAGAATAATCAGGACGACACTTAGCACAAGGAAACACAACTTTTTTCTGTTATGGTGCATAAAATGGGCGCCTTTAGAGAACTTGATGTCTTTTGTTAAGTGTCATGATTATTAATAATTTTTGATAGAAATCACACAACAGTGACTTTTTATAATGAAGCTGCGGATGAGGAAATACAAGAACACTCGCACCTCCGCTACCTGCCTGAACGAGACAAGAACTTCCCAGACTTGAAACACAAAATCTGTCATTTGACTAAACAAATGTTACCGGGACAAAGGGGGAAATTTGCTAAAACAAAATCAATCAGAATAAAATTAGAAACCAAAAATTCAGAGCAGTTTTAAAAATTCCATATTCTTGCAGTTATTGTAAGGAGACAGCTCACGTCTAGAGCCCCCGGAAAGCCCCGACCTTTCCTTCTTAATAGAGCTTCGTACGTTTAAAAACGGAACCACAACGTGGTATCATAAAAACTTAGAAGATATCTTCGATACCAATGAAATAGTTAAAAAGTAACACTGACATACCCTTAAAAATGCGAGGATTCCTATAAATGCCTTCACTTTTAAAAGAGACAGCTGCAGAGTGCATGGCTCTGTTTGCTTCCATGGCCCAGGGAGCGCCGGCTATTTTCCTGAGCGCAACTCCTAAAAATACCAACGTGGAATTCCTCCTCCCTGCTCTTCTCTTTTTTACCTAAAGGCAAGAAGTAAATCCAGTTTCTCTTCACAGACTGTAGGCCTGGTTTTAATTTGTGCAATAGTCCTTTTGATAACAATGCTAGTTAAAACATCCATTAAAAGTCTGCAGCAAGCATTTAATGGAAGGAAAATCTAATAGGACTCCACTGCAACTCCGTCATTAACTTTTAGAAGAGTTTCTTCTATAGTGTTAGCAGGGAGAGAGGAAGAGAGAGGGGGTGTGGGCAGAAAGAGAGAGAGACAAAGAGAAAGACAGGCTGACAGAGAAAGAAACTAGGGGTGGAGAGAGGGCGGGAGGGAGAGAAAGAAGAAAGAGGAACTTTCACATATTCAGAGCTGGATTATAAATCTTTGAAAAGAATTAGGTCAAATATTCTTTTTTTTCCAGCCAACTCTGACTAAACTAAGACTTCATTTGTAAGTACTATCCACCATCTCCAGGTTACAACAGGGAGACTTACAGGGAAACTCACCCTCCAGGACACACTGGGAACCGAAGCCCGACACCGCACAGAGCCTTCAGAGTGCAGATCACCCCCCACCCCAAAAAAGAAAGGGTAGAAACAGACCAGGATTGGCAAAGCAAATCTGGCAGAGACAAGGCTTACCATCCCCATGTTCTGACCCGACAACACGTGCCGTCCTGGAGAAAGCCCCCAGCCCACCTGCAGTGCGGTTGGTCCACTGAGGTTTGCTATCAGTCTAGAGCGACAGCTTGTTGGTTAACACGTGGTTTTCCCAGCACGGAAGTGTTGTACACAACTGTGTGAGGGCCTCCGATGGCCACCACTGTCAGAATTCACTGGGGATCAGGACGCCTGACGTGACGTCCCGGGCACCACATTCTGCTTTGGACCTGCCTTCTGCTTCCTGACCGGATGTCTTGGCCAACCAACCTCATCCCCTTCCCACAAGCTTTTCCCAACATAAAGCCCCATACTGATTATGGCCTTTCTTTATCTACCAGAAATTTACTATGCTGTTTTTCTACGACTTTTTGTACTGTCACCAAGCTGCCTGGGGTCTGAACAGCCTGGCCCTCGCTCCGTTTTTCCCATGAGCCCTGTTCCCTCAGGAACATCCGTGTTGGGCTATAACTGGAAAGCCTGCACCAAGATCCTATTATTAATAATTTTCAGGAAAGGCAAAACTATCCAACTCAAAGGAAAGCTAGGTACACATAAAGTACATAAAAAAGCGTTTGAACTTTCAGGCTAATTTAGGGTTGCTAAGTCAAAAGATGTCCGTTACAGGTGAAAGTATCCGGTGTTTGTGATTCTCCTAAATCTGAACATTCCTCAGCTACTCCTACCGAGTCCGCTGACAAATGCCGCTGCAGAGGCAGCAGGGCCAGGAGCCTTTTCCAACACTACCTACGGTAACAAATCCACGTTTTATTCACCCTTCGAACAACACTGAAGCCACCAACTCAACAAAGTCCCTGACTTCCTCGCTTTCCCGAACCCAACCCTCCCGGGTGAGAGGCAGCTTTCTGGGTTCTGATTCCCTGTAACGAGTGATCTGGAATTTTCTGTAACATACATCACTTTCCACTTCATTAAGAGAGGTATACATGAACATCTTTCTCCCCAACGAGACACGTGGGCTCCCTGAAGGCAAGATCTGTCCCACTAATTGCGGCACTTCTCAAAATACCTAGTAGGAGGCCTTGTACGTGTCAGACGCTCAGAAATGGTTGTTGGAAGAATGAACTGGAAACCAACCGAGCCATACCATCCTATTGTGTGAATGACACCCTTTCCCAGGGGGGATGTAGAAGGCCAGGTAGAGTTGAAATGGGCCAGCCCAGGTAAGCTGCAAGACCTGCACTGCCCCTGACTGGCCTTAGAACCCCAAGGAAGGTGCCTGCCAAGCCTGGCTGCAGCCCTAGGCTGTGCTCCAGGTACTCTGTACCCACTACCTCTCTGAGCCACCTCCAGACTTCACAGGGCCCGTCCCCCATGTCCCCCAGGTCTGTCCTCCTGCAGGACCACAGCACCCCTGGTGTGCACCCCAGGGGCAGCCGGAGCTGGCGTGCAGGTTACAGTGACACACACTCACCAGCAGGCCCCTCATGGGCTGGAGGAAGATAGAACTGGGAAGGGACATTAAGGGATGAATTTCAAGACCCAGGACCCATGGATATTAGGGACAGATCTGCCTCAAACTCATTAATAAGTATAAGCTACTGAAAAGCCAAGCATTATGACCATGAAATCCAAGCAGCAATTAGTCACCAACTCTAATGACGACAGTTCTACCAGCATTTGTACTATAGATGCTGGACCCCTATGCAGGAAAACTTCTCAGCGATATGATGTCTACAACTGATGTAGCAGATATCATCTACTATTTTGACTGAAGATGACACACTATAACCCAAATCGAACAACTTTTGCTACAAAGTTGTCGAATTTCACAGAAACATATTCAAAATGACAAATGATATACCCATTTGCTGACCTCGGTCTACTTCAAGATGTATCACTGGATTACAATATTGCAAGTTTCTCAAAGATAAGCAATCAGGGGGCCCTTTGAACCACCCTCCCACTCGGTAAAGTCATAGGCTCCTTGCAGCTGATTAGTAAACCCCTGTTGGTACAGTAAGTCCCTGCTAGGCGCCATCAATTCCTTCATGTGTCACTGTGGGACTAGCAATAGCCACAGTCAAAATACCAAGTGGTCAAGGTGATGCTTTGTTCATTGGTTACTATCAACAATAACTATTGGTTATCAATAACTTTATCAAACCAAATTAACAGTTGGTCTATTTACAAAGCATCCAGTGCATGTACGTGATTCAGAGTTGGTTAAATCTCTACCTTACATCTTCAATAAAAGCTGTTGCCCAAATGATAAGACAAAATCCAATTTTTACCTTTGGTATCTGCAGTGAGTTGAACAGCATCCCCTAAAATTTATGTCCTCCCAGAAACTCACAATGTGACTTTATTTGGAAATAGGGTCTTTGCAGATATAATTAGTAAAGTTGGGATGAGGTCACCCTAGACCAGGATGGGTCCAAAATCCACTAATTGGTGACCCTGTAGCAAGAGGAGAGGATACCCAGAGAAGGAGGAAGCCACGTGAAGGCAGAGGTGGGAGTGATGTGCCACAAGCCCGGGAACACCAAGATTCTGCCGGGAGCCCCCTGGGAGGTGAGCAAGGACCCTCCCCAGTCTTCTGCGGAAGCACAGCCCTGCCGACACCTTGACCTCAGACTTCCAGCCTCCAGGACTGGAAGAGAATAAAGGTTTGTTATTTATTGGTTTATTTAACTACTAAACTCCCCTCCAGTTTTAATTTTTATTTATTGATTATGAGCATCACTGAATAAGGAAGCAATCAAAGAAATCAGTAAGAGAACCATAAACAAAAGGGAATAAACATCAGTAGCCCAATTATAGAATGAAGTGGGCAGCACGGTCCTCACCGTCCCTGGGCAGAGTCTTATCCACGTCAGCCCCACAGCCGAGGCTCCCCCTGCCGGGGCAGGCAGGTGGCCACACACCTTTGGGATTCCTCACTGGGCTCGGGGCGGCAGGACCTGACCCGCCCATTCAGCAACACAGTACGCACCCAGGTGGCACAGGAGAGCCAGGCCCTGGCCAGCGAACCCTACGTGTTCTGAGCTGCAAACTCACGACAGGGCTATGCTTTTAAAAGGAAGAGGTGGGGACCAAGACAGGACAGCTCTTCTGATTCCAGGAATGCCACAGGACTGTAGGAGCAGGCTCTGGAACCCACAGGCTCACGTGCTGCGGAACCACTCAGGGCACATCCTGGAGAGATGGCCCACGTCCACAGGGAATGTGTTTTGTTCGAGATAGTTCCAGACAGCGCATGCTCCATCAGTACCTATTGCCTGAAGATGCGGAAAGACTGCCAGTGCGGGAGCCAATAGGAGAAGCCGTCCCACGGCCAGGACGTGTCACAAGAGTACTGCCTGGGACCTGGGTCCTACAGGTGCCCGAGTCGGTGTCACTGGAGCACAGCACAGCGAATCCCATCTTCCTACATCCAAACACTCACTTAACAAGGAAAAACACTCTGTAAATGAGCCGCTGTTCTGAATGCATTAAACTAAATAGCAGGTTTGACTGGCTGTTAAAAATTATCACGTAACTCTTAAGAACGAAATTGAGTAGGTTTGTGTTTTGTAATGGCTACGACATCGTGCCAGGGGATCCTCTTGTTGAAAACCTCACGGTAAAAGAGAAGAGAAAACACCCCTGGAGTGGGACCTCGCACCCCAGGACACAGCACACAAGTGACCGAATCCTTTGGATACGCACAAGACCTGAACCAGTTTGTAAACCATGAAGTTTCTTAGGAAGGTCGTGGCACTTGAAGTTCTAGACATCATGTTATCAAACAGCTCAGAAAAATTCCAAACTTGGCCAAAAAAAAAAAATGTAGCAATGTCTTTTTCTCTTTAAAATCTAACTCACTATCTTTGAAATGTGCAGAAACATCACTTTCGGGGAGAGAGTGACACCCTAAAAACTATGTATGAGAGAGAAAGAGAGGGCAGTCTTTAAAAACAAAATTCCATACTTAAGAAAGCAGTAAACAAGTTTAGATTTGCTTGGTAAAACTTCAATGTGTTTTTTCAAATGTTAAACTCTCCAAGGATATTTATATTTCCTAAGGTCAAGAGTTCATAATTTATCTTTGAAGGATAAATTCTACCACTGGGCTCAAGGAGAGGGCATTAAACACTTTAATCTTATTTTTCCATATTCTTAACACATAACAAAGAAAGCCAAAGAAACAGACGACGACAACCCTGCCACGGACGTAGAACCGTCAAGAAATACAGTTTTCCCAAAACAGGGGAACACACCGGGCTCCTCTCTGGAGCCCACTCGCGTTGTCTTCTCATTGAACGCTTTCAGGCCATTCCTTCTAATACAGGCTCAAATATCCCACGCAGGAGAGAAGACACTTAAAGTTCACTTAAAAAAAACCAAAGATCTGGGACTTTAATCTCACTCAGGAGGTATGTTCAAGGAAGTGAGAATTCTTTAAATTTTTTTTAGAGATGGGGTCTCAACTTATTGCTCAGGCTGGACTTGAACTCCTGGGCTCAAGCAATCCTCCTGCTTCCCAAGCAGGTGGGACTAGAGGTGCCCGCCACCACACCTGGACTGAATTTTTTTTTTTTTTAAATAATCAATAGTTTCATGAACATTTAATTTTGTAAATTAAGTCACGTGTGTGGTCAAGGTGTCCATGTTCTTCCATAATGAAATCATGGTATGATTTCTTACGGAATACTTCTGAGGTGCCCTTGAAATTTTAATTAAAAAAGTAAAATAAAATATTAATACAGAAGTATCAGCTACTCACAAGACGAAGACGTGATCTTAGCAGACAAGGTGCTAAACGGAGGTGGCTTTGCTATTGGTACGAAGCCAGCGAAGAAGCCCCCCAGTCCCTGGCTTGCACGGACCCTTTCCACAACCCTGGGGACCCCATCCGTGAGGTCGCCCCAACTCCGCAGGTGTAGGATACCGTCCTGGGCCCGGGAAGCTGCCACCATCTGTCCCCAGCCACCTGCCCTCGTCCTCAGCCCTCCCATCAGCGGGCGGCGTGACGGTGCCCTGGCCTCACTTGCACCGAATTCAGGGAAAGTCGAGTTGCGCATGAAGCCGTGTGCCCTGCAGACCACGGCGCCAGAAACAGACCGCTTTTCCTGGCGTGACAGCAATGGCCGCACTATCTCCTGTGCACCGCGACACGGAGAAACACAGACACGTCAGGCAGCAAGTTAATAGTCACATGCTATTCTTCTGGATTTTGTCACGTTTTTCAGTTTTTTAAGATCTGTTCTGTGTTGTGATTTTCTTTTTCATACTAAATAAGTAGTCACCCTCATACCTGATTTTGTATTCCTGATTTTGTTCTATTTTTCTTAAAGAGATCCCACCAAAAATCCCGGCTCCTCCCCCGGCACTGACACCATGGAAACGCACAGACGTCCCTCCCGTCTTCGCCCGGGACGGTTCAGCCTGTGGCCTTCGCCGGTGGCTCCTCCCTGGGATGAGCGCTTTTCAGCCAGTCCCACTCTGAGAACGAGCCACCCCTGTACAGAAAACAAACCAGGTATCATCCATGTAGACTTTTTTTCCAGGACACTGTGATTTAATGCCGCAGTTTGCCAATTCTCAGCAATCTCAGAGCTTCCAACACACACCACGTGACAGCTACGGGGGCTGCTTATGGCGACGCAGCTCAGTAAGTCTACACCGCGCCGGTGGGAACTTCGTCACCGGTGCCAACACGCACGGCAGGTACACGGTGTCCAGGGAAGTCAGCTAACTCTGTGGACTCCTGCACCTGGCCGTGTCCCGCGTGCCTACGCAGAAACATGTTTTCACCTCTCACACACAACCCTGCAAAGTACACCCGAACCGGTGCCTAGCATGGAAGTTAAAAACAAGGCATGAGCCTGCAGATTACTTCATGAACGAGGCCCATGATGAGTTATTCAGAAATGAGGAGTGTTTCTAAAAACATCACTAACCTGTGAGCTCAATGCAATTGAGGGCACCCAGCCTCTCCTTCAAAATAACACTTGGAGTCACTGGAGAGAGAAAAATGGAAACAAAAAAGGCGCGTGTGTATGTGAATATGTTTGTGTGTGAGTATACATATATACACATATATGTGAGTGCATGTGAGCAATATGACTGTTCTTATTTCATACGTGGAGCATGAGAACAACAGAAAGATTCACAACCAAGGTGCAGAACCACCCTGATGTGTAATTTTCAAACAAGAAAAGATCTTAGGGCTCCTTTGGTTGAGCTCCCTGTTTACACACCCATAAATAACAGCCACCAGGCAGCTAGTTAGCAGAAGGGCCAGGGTTAATCCCAGCGTCCCAAACCCAACTCCATTTCTATTCCCTACTCCACAATCTGAAAAGATGCTAGACAGATGCATGACAAAAACTAAAGCATTAACCACCTATGGATTGGCCGAGCATGGTGGTTCACACCTGTAATCCTAGCACTCTGGGAGGCCAGGCAGGAGGATCACTTGAGCTCAGGAGTTTGAGACCAGCCTGAGCAATAGTGAGAGCAAGAGTCTCTACTAAAAACAGAAAAAATTAGCCGGACATGGTGGCATATGCCTTAGTCCCAGCTACTCAGGAGGCCGAGGCAGTAGGATCGCTTGAACCCAGGAGTTTGAGGTTGCTGTGAGCTAGGCCGATGCCACAGCACTCTACTCAGGGCAACAGAGTAACACTCTTGTCTCAACAAAAACAAAACAAAAAAACCCTATGGATAGTTTAAGAGGTCAAGGAATCAGACCTTCCTAGGCTTAAGTTAAATGACCACATCTTGCTCTAAATAATCTTATGACATTAATCTATGTGACCTGTCTATAGGGCCTTAAATCCTATAAGCCTCACTCTATAAATGAAAATAATAACAGGATCACTATGACAATTAAATTACATAATACAAGTGAAGTGTGCCAGGAATATAGTCAGTTCAGCCACTCTATAAATATTCAGTGAGCATCTGTTTACCAGGCAGCATTGCCTAGTCTTCCAGGCACTGTATGTACAGCAATGAACTAGACAGACAAAAACCCTGTCCCCAAGGAGCTTAAATTCCAGAGTAAATTTTTACTGCTATTATTGCTATTATTACTATTAATATTATTATTAGATATTGGCACTTTGCAAAGGTACATTGGAAAACAGCATAACAGAAGAATGTCACATCTGACATTTTATAAATAAATAATTAAATTCATCCCTTAAACACTTTTTTTAATAATCTAACAACCTCGAGGTGCAAATTCAACTTTGGGGATATCGTTAAAAGAGATGCACCTTGACAGCCGACTTTCCATCTTCTCGTCCGACTATTATCCGTTTCCAGACGAGAGGCAGGAGGAAGGCACAGCCATGGAGCTGCATGTTTTAAAGAAATGGGAACCTGTCAGCATTGGTCTGCCCAAAGAACCCTGCCCACCTACAGCAAGGCCTCCTGGGAGGGCACGGGCAGCACAGCCGAGACCCGCACACCTGGTCAGGTGGGAGGACTGCGATGCACCCACACCCTGGACACCAGCAGGCCCCAGGTGGTGCCAGCGCTCTCAGAGCATGACACGTGCACACTTTATGTCACACGGAGCTTCCATATCAGACACATCTAGATGCAAGGGCTGAACAGCAGAACCTGTATACAGACAGCACCGAAGCTGCCGCACGGGGAGAGGTCGCCCCATCTGAAGGCGGAAGAGCTGACGAGAAGAGAAGGACGCGATCAGACAGACCCTGGAGGAAGCAGGGACAGGTCCCTCCTGCCACAGCAAAGGCACGAGGCGGGTCCCTGGCAAATCACGTGCGGCAAAGACAACGAGACAGGTGAGATAAATTGGAAAATGGATTTTTTTTTTTTTTGCTTCCGATATTCAATCCTGGTAACATTTATTTCATTACTCAATAAAACTTCTACGTCTACGGGATGTATAATAGAATATCTTTGATAAAGTTAATATTGATAACCACTTTAGTCTTCAAAATACTCTCGCTCTACTGTGAGATCCATCACTCAAGGACCTTCTTGGTTATTTTTTGTTTTCTTAGAACTGTCTGGAAACAAGCAGGTACTCAAAGTATTTACTGAATGAACCAGCAACTGAAGAAATAAGCAAATAAACCCTGCGAGGTAGGAATCGGAGCCAGTGGTTACAGTCCCGATTTACAGTTCAGAAATCTAGCACAGAACGAAAAGCCGTGACCGCTGCAAAGGTACAGAGGCAGGAAATTCTGGAGTCGAGAGGAAAGCCGCCCTACTGTTCTTTGTCCACAGCATCCATGTACAACCTGGCATCCCCCCCGGAAGGTTCCAGAAAGGTAATAATGAGAGTCAGAGACCCAACACTGCGTGTCAAAAAGCCAAAGGGATTATATGCTGAATGTCAATATTTATTTCTTGTTTACATCCCCACCTTGTTCCGAGAAGGATTTAAGGCAGCTTGATTTACGCTCAGGAAGCCCAGTGACGACTGAAACCGCGCGCTCACATGCAGTGGATAACGCGCGTGCAACACCTCCGGACGCCAGCGAGACGCACTCACTGCTCACCAGCACTGGGGACCCCGCGGGGCTGGAGTCGATGCCTTTATTACTAAAAAGTACAAAAACTAATAATTATTACTCATCAAAAGCAGGTTTTCAATAGACAAAATCTTTCGCTGTGCTGGGTCTACGGAGGAAATGAAACAGAAGGCATTGCAGTACACCACAATATTTGAAATTTATTGTAAAATCCATCTAAAATATCACAGAAACAATTTCTCCCTTGAGTGTTTTATGAACAGCAAATGGGAAGAGGAAAAATATTTTTACTGATACCCTTGAACTAAGTTTTTAGAAATGTGTGTGTGTGAATATGTCATATTTAACAAAAGAGTTCATGGAAATACCCAGACCCACATGGGTTTCCTTAATTCGAGTTGGTGAACAACCAAGCGGCATAAAAGCACGATAATGAAGGCCGTCTCATATACAGAAGATGCAAAGTTTAATGGGGGAAAAAACCCTTCCAAATAACCGCGCAAAAGCCCTGGCGAAGCAGTTATTATTGCCAGCGCGTCGACACTGCCCATTCTCCAGAACCATATTTATGATGACTTATCAGATTTGGGGGCAACTGTCCACTGAAGAGCGCAAAATACTGCAAAATAACTTTTAAAACTGTGTGAAAACTTCACGAGCAATACTTCTACAGCTAAGTGTGACTGAAATTGCTGGAGGAGGCGGTAGGGAGAGGCAAGGAGGTGGACGGAGAGAACGCCGCAAGGGAAGGGAAAGAAAGGAAGGAGTGGAAGATGGGGACGGGGCGGGGGTGCGCAGGGAACCAGCGGCTGCGGTTCTAACCCCGGCCCCGGGGCCGCCCTGCTGCTCTGGCCACGGGCTCTGGCTCCAGCTGCAGCCAGCCCTGGACCAGCCCTCCCATAGCCACTGGCCGCGCCGCTGTTGGCATGCAGGGATTCCCCCCAAACTTGCAGAAAACATTTCAGCTTCTCTCTGTGTGGAGAGGGGCCCATCTAAAATTAGCATCTCCTAAATGATGGTAAACAGAATGCGAAAGAGAACAGAGCCCCCAGGGTGGACTTCCACTTCAAAGAGCTCAGAGAACAGCAAGAAAGGGACACAAAGATGGATACAAATAACTTGCCACTCTTACATGCCACCGAAAAAGGGTTTATAAAAGCATTTTCAAAATCAATCCATTAATCCTGCAACCAATTGCACAGAGTAAGTCTTCCCACCCAGTGAACTGCATCCCCCACCGGTGCAGGGCGGGTGTGCCGGTGTGCACAGAAAAAGCTTTGGGCACTCCAACAATTCCAAGTATGAAACGGTCTTTCCAGGTGAAAAGTACAAGGAAGCACAAGATAACCCCTCACAAGGGAAGACCGCTAGTAAAGAGACGATCGGACCAGCGCGTGGGTATTCTCTGCACAGGGTTCTTGAAACTCTCCAAAGCTATGAGCTACTGCAGATTCCTGATATGAATGCGCTGGGCTGACTTGTACCAAACCCCACCCCCAAGAGAAATAAGCAACGATCCCGACACATCTGTGATTCTCAAATGTTAACTACTGGTTTTCCAGAACCAATATACACAAGATTGCCGTAAATTTTAGCGGACTTCTTACAGCATTGAAATGACTGGCAAGGTGGTCTTTTCAGCTTTGTCACTGTATTTATATATCCACCACGAAAATCCGCAGAAGCACACGGGAATGTCGTTAGGGGAAATTTTCAGCTTTTCCTTCCTAAGTATACCATGACACGAAGTCCAGATCTCCCCCAAAAAGAGAAAAGACTGTACAAGACACATGAGAATACATTTAATATTAGAGTAAAATCTGTTTCTACGGTTCAGTGTTTTAAAGAGATAACCAAATAGGCTTTGAGAGGCTAGAGATACAAGTAACATCACTTGTACACAAGAGTGTGGGAGGAAACTCCTACAACAGAGTAAAATATGAGCCCAGCCCTGAATTCCAGAGCTGCTGAAGCTGTGGCCAAGGTCATTAACTGTTCCCAAACACTAGTTTCAGGCAGGCCACCAGCCCCAAAGAAGGGACAGGCAGGCCTGTGAAATGGGGTTGTGCGGGAACACAGACCAGCAATTCCTTCGCCACCCGCGGCCCTGAGAACTAAAAGAATTTTCCTGACTTTTTATGGCAAATGAACTCACTGGCAATAAAACCTGACCAGACCAGGCATGAGGTAACTTCTGGTCTTTCTTTATTACCCAAAGTAGTATGAATATTCATCTATTTCTCTCTAGGAAAAAATCATGTTTCATTAAGCTGAGGATGTTATAAAATACACAGTACATGCACTGAATTTCCTCTCGAAAATATGAATAATTCTGGATTCCAAAACGTATCTGGCACCATGGATGTCAGGCAAGGGACTGAGGGGCCTTCCTTGAAGAGTGAATGGAGTGGGGACATGCTCCGCTTCCTTTACCTGGAGCCCTGGAACAGACCTGGTGTCTGAGAGGCCTTGATCAAAAACCTCTTTTCCAATGTGCAGAGCTATCTGTTAGAAGAAAATGTTTCTGACACTCAGAAATACCTATCAAATGAATAAATGAAAAAAAATTCAGTGAAAAGTTGAGTAAGGCAAATCTAATTCCCAAATTAAACTTATTTTAGAATACCCAAAATACATGCTGAGCATCTGACAGCTACGTGATCTAAATGTCCATCTCCAAACCCAAGCAAATCAAATCGTCCAAGCCACTTGAATTACCTAGTATATGACATATGGTTACCTAAAATATGGCCTCATAGGCATAAACTACCTATGTAGACACATTAAAACTCAACTGAGAAACAAAGTAACATTCCTGCTTGACAGTATCACAAATGATAGAAATCTGACCTAAATTATTAAAAATAAGGTGTCATATGCACTTATTTTCCTTACTAGGGATAATTTTTGAAGCCCTGTGAGTACCTAAAATTACAGGGTGCAGGCAGGAAACACTGTTCACACATGAGCTAACATGGAACAGGTAACCAGAAATGTCCTATTAATGTCAACAGTGCGGAAAAGACTCAGAATGTTCTGGGGTAGCAGACAGACTGCAAAGACTGGGGGGTGGTCCTAAGCTGGGGAAGGATCAACACCCGAGACTCACAAATGGCCTCTAGGAGGAACCGTGGTGACAAGCAAAGGCAGCCTGGCTCAAGGCCACGCTGCCCAAGCAGCCCACTCCCAAGCAGAGTGGGCTGAGATCCCAGTGGAGGGAGCCGCGGGCACCGGCCCAGCATCCGCTCTGAGCCGAGCTCAGGGCCAGGCACCCACGGGCAGGCACCTCCTCCACCCAGAGCCTGCCAGGGCCCAACACTCTCCACCACTGGATAGAAATCTCATCTCATGCCATCCATCATCAACCCCAAAACACTGCCAGACTGGCCCCCAACCTGGGCCACACATTGAGAAATGCTGAGGTTTGGTTTTTTTCCCACCAGGAAACTAATGATTTTTTTAAAACTGGCTTATTTAAATACTATAAATCGCGTGGGTCACCTCCCATCATCTGGTGGCAGTTACTCGAGTAATCCATCCCATGTAGCACAAATATGGAACATGGGTGAAATACACTGTTTAAAGCATATTTTCGAGTTTCGTGCCCAGAAATTTTCCATGCACTCCTTTGTTCTTATTTTTCTTACAATAGCCAGGAAGGGCCAGCACCACACCAACAAATCATGGGGAAGTCAGGGGAATCGGGCAAGACACACGACATCTCTTTAATTTTGCACGCATGATGTTTGCAACCACTAAGGTCATACCTGCGTGTGGTGACTGACAACTTTTCAGCTTGATTCAAAGCAAACAGCTGCTGGTTTGATTGCCTCGCAACTAAAAATTGATGGATGACCCTTAAGATGAATAACTACCATAAATCACCTCATTCAAACTCTCCAAGAAAAAAATTAAAAAACAATGGTTTTCGTGACATTTGCTGCACTCCATAATGTGCCGTGATAAATTCGGCCTCCTTATGGATGCACAGTTGTGGTTGCTTAAGTTGAGGCACTTTTGTTTTTGTTTCCCGTTTTCTGTATCTCCTGGAGCTCGGGCCCCTGCGCAGGTGTGTGCGCGTGAGTCTGCTATGCCGCCAGAGACGTCAGCTCCGGGGCGCCCGTCCGTCACTCCAAACCAGGGAGCTGCTGGACCTCTCCCCACCAAACAGCTTTTCATCAGGAAACGGCAGTCCCATGTCACAAAGACGGCAGAGGACCCCACGCGTTAACAACAGCTACAATATATTTAGTGTAATGATTTGACCTCGGCCAACATTATAGGCACCGTGATTCATATGAATTTGATAAACTACTTCCTGTTGGTAGACATTTCATATGTTCCTAAAAGGCCAAGAATGTGCTTTTAACTTGCAAGTAAACACAGACCTATAAACCAGGATAAGATGGAGAGGAGATCTTGGTATTTGTCCTTTAAAACACCCAACATCACCACCATCATGAGCACTTTGACAAGTAGATACATAATGATGGAACAGATTATTTTTGCAGATTTTTTCTTTACTGTTTTTATCTAACATTCAAAAGCAGGCACTAGCAATTTTTTTCACCATCTTTCTTTGTCCCTTTCTTTTTGTTATACTGGGTTCTGTTGTTTATGGTTAGATTAATACTGGAAGGAAGGCAGCTCCCAAGAAAACCAGTGTAAGCCCTGACTTGGACCAGCACTTTGAAATAGAGAAGAAGTTCTCATTTTCATTTTCCTCCTACCATTCACTGCCAGCACCCAGGGGCTGCTCAGTGCAATCAACTGTCACACTTACCTGTCCTTGGGGTGTGCAGTCACCCAGAAAGCAGGAGGAGCTCTGCCTGTGCACCAGGCACCGTGCTAGGCTGATGGCGGAAGGAGAACGAGACAGCCCTGCCCTCCCAGACCCGAGCATCTACCGGGGACACACACGAGTCAGTGAACAATTTTATAAACAGAGACCGGTGTCCTGAACATATGCTGTGCGCTTTTACACTAGAAACGGGTGAGCTCCAAAGGCTGAGAAGCATCCAATGCTGGAAAGAGTTACTTTTGGTTCAGCGGACAGCACAATCCCAAGAAACCTTCTATATTTAAAAAAATCCAAGGAGGCTTGTAGGCTCTGCAGTCCATGCCATGCCCCCGAGGATCAGAGCCCAGGTAGGCTCTGAGAAGGGCCCGCGGGTCGGGTGACCCAGCGTCACTAAGCACTGGGCAGCGTGAGATGGCAGTGCTCGCTCCGGCCCTGCCCAGGTCCGACCGCAGCCAGCCCCTCACTCACTCCGAGAGCTCCTCCATTCACCGCGTGCACCCACACCCCTGAAACAGGAAGACGAAAGAAAATAACATTAACAACAAACAAAGTGAGTTGGGGCCACAGGGCCACGACCTAGGTAGCTAATCCTTCCACCCCAGGCACCAGGATCAATGCAGCAGAAATGAAGTGAGTCACCGCTTACCCTGGTGTCTGCAGGTATGCACGAGCTCTGGGACCTGTGCCCCAAGAAGAAAGGACAAATTCACTAGTTAGTCCTGCTCCACCATCTTCTAGGAACAGAGGCAGGGGGACCGGGCGCCGGTCCTCAGAACTCCCCGCTGAGCAAGTGTCAATAACAACGCCACACTGATGCAAAACGAAAAGGACTGATATTAATTAGGCCGACGAGACTGCTTATATGGCATATGCTACTACCTTTAGGCATTCGAAGATAACTGTGCATTCTCCCCAAAGCATCCTGCTCCTGACACCGACGAGTTTAGGCTTCATTTGTCTTCCTAAATACAAATGGCTGCAATCTGTAGCACTTAGGAGAGGTCAGCTGGGTTCAAAGAAATAGCGTCTTCACTGTTTCCCTGATGCTGGTGAGCTCTGGGTACCTCTCCACTTCCAATGCCATCAGGGTCCCACCAGGGTAAAGAGGAGGAGACCCACGTGGAAAGCAGTATTTAGTGCACACTCGTGTGGCCACGTCGGTCTCACCACTCACTCCTTCTAAGCAGTTCTGCCAGGGCCTCACGGGGTGGAACCCACTGAACAGGACACTCGCCACGCTGTCCCTTTAAGGCTGAGATGCTTGTTTCCTCTCAGTAAGAAAAGTAAATCACGCTATAGTGAGTTGAGCTTTGAAAAAAGCATCCATCCATTAAAGTTCACGGATCTGCGTCTTCAGGTTGTCCCTCCCCTGGCTGTGTCTCAAGTTACAGCCTTGTACAACCCAAGTCTAAATAATATTCACCATGATAAATGACACCATAACTCCGATATCCACAATCAATCTTTGCTTTAAAGATACATCCATCTTCAATAATGTTGATGGGGATTCTGTAAAATGGGAAACGTGACTGTCTCCCAGACCTCCTGACGGTGGGGGAAGGGGGCTCTGAGTGATGGCTGTCAGCCCACATCTGGCTGCAAAAATAAATTAGCCTTATGTAGACAAATGAAAGGGCCAGCTCTGCCTAGGAAACAGCCACTCCTGAGCAATAGCTAATTTATAGGACTTCTTTCTGGAAAGTTCCTGGCTGAGGCAACAGTCTCCTTCTTTATCTCTTTAAATGATATCTGATGCTGTAAATAACTTCAGCGTGGTAGGGACTATACCCAGTACGAAAGGGTAGGGATGAGAAACAATAACTATTCCCACATTCTCACACATGATTAAAATGCAGAACTCTACTCTTCAAGGAAAAAAAAAAACTTATTTTAGCCAAATGCTTTTATATTTTAACAACATGCTCTTCTCTGGCTGATTTTTTTTCTTTTTTTTTCTTCTTCTTCTTTTTTTTTTTTTTTTTTTGCCTTTTTACTTTTTGGTGGTTTTCTAGTGGTTTCTGAACTTTTCTAAAAAGTAAACAATCTGGGGCAAAAGCAGCCCTTTCTCAGCCTCCTCAAAAATATCCTTTTTAGCAACTTTTATTCTCGGACCTCGTCACTGTCTTTACGCAGGCAGGGCCGGGGTTACAAATTCTAAGCAACAGAGAAAAAGAAGAGACATCTCTAAGGTTTTAGGAGGCGGTTTCAAAAATAGCCTGGAGTAAAACACTTATTAGGCAGACTCTAAGAAAAACATAAGACCAAACCTCTGCCCGGGGGGAGTGGGGACCTACTTATTTTGATACTGCTGGTTCTTTATGTCTCTGACCTTGTCGGGCTTTAATTCTTACGGCCCGAGAAAAAGTGGGGAGAGGCGGGAAGGTCAGAACCGCACTTTCAGGGGAGAGCTGGAACTCCGTGGGGTGTCCCCACAGAGCCGGGCTTGTTTGTTCCCTGCCTCGGAACAGCTGCTCCTCTGGTCTCGGAACCTCCTCCGGGCGCTGGGCTGAGGTGGGGAGGGCTGAAGCCGTGGAGGCTGAAGGACTTACAGTAATGCTCTGAAGACAGAAACATCACAGGCTTTCCTGGCAAGGGGCTCGCCGAGGGTAGGAGGGACTGCAAAATGAACTCTCTCAGGCTTTGTCAGCCGCGTTTCCCAAGGCCCAGCCTGGCCCCTTTGATAAATGACACATGTCATTCTGTCAGAGGCTGACACTGCAGCTGGGAGGGCTGGTGATGCATGGCTCCAGTGAAAAGGAAATCAACTTTTTGGCACCGAGCGAGTCTGTGCCCTGTATAAGGATTTTGTTTCTCAAAAAGTGAAAGATAGACTTAGGATTAAAAAAAAAAAAAGTTGAAAAACAGATTGAACGACAGCTTACACTTAACATAAATTAACTCAGTAATGGCGAAATGTGCTAGCCTGTGATAAATAAAAGCTACATTAGTCAATTATTAATCACACTCTAACTTGTAGCCAGACCCATGACTTAAATCTGGGGCCTGAGCTGCCTTACAAACAGATAAGGCAGTGTCTGATAGATGTCTTCCAGAGGGTAATCAGGAAGGAATCAAAGACTCCGTGGGCTCACCAGCGGGAACCAATGGAAGGTTCTGGAACCGCAGAGTGGGGTGAGTGCGGAGCACATACGGAATATCTACTGACTGTATCAGGAAAATTAAACATAACAGCTACATCCAAATACTTTGTTTTTTCCTATCAGGACTTATTTGCTTTGCATATTTAAGCGTTTGTGCACTGCAGATGTATGTTTATGTTTGTATGTAAGACTTTTTCTCGAAAATATGTTGTCAGTTTCATCCCCAGACCTACTAAGCTACATCTTTTAAATCTCATCCCTGCTAAGGGAATTTTCCTAGAGATAGCACTTATTTCCAAACTAATTGTTCCGCACAGATTATAATTTAAGCTTCACGTACTACCAAAAGAACTGACACTTGATATTCACAGAGATAAAAACAAGGGCCAAGTGCAAACCTGCCTCTCAACCAAGTGGTTCTCTTTTGGCTGAGTTCTATGCAACCCAACAACAACAACAACAAATCAACAAGGAGAACCTATTCTCGAAAAATATATGGCTTCCAGGTCTTGCTGTTCTTTGTAACAAAGCACATCAGGTAAAACCCACCACCAGGATGTGGTCTTCCATTGGCTGCGGACAGGGTGGCCCGCAAGTTCCCAACACCTCTCCTCGGGAAAACCTTTCCCCTCCAGGCTCGGCACGTGTGGTCCGGGCAGCCCTCTGAGCTCCAGCACTTCATGCTCGTGAGTTTATCTCCATGACAGTGGGGTTCTAATTTCTGGTGTCCAAAAGACCTGCTGAGGTTTTGGGACATTTGATGTGCCAAAGGTTACACTGAGTTTGTGGTGCAAAAGTACCAAGGCTGGGCCAGCTCACAGCCAGGACAGGCGTCCTGTTTACATTCGGGCAGAAGCAGCCATCAGAAGTCATATCTCCAACACCCTACAAGCTCCAAGTTCGACTCACCTAGCACCATGCCTTGCTTGCAAACAGGAGGTGTTCAAGAAATGCTTGCTGAGTTCAATTCAAAATATTTTTCTTCAAAAGCCACAGGCTTGTTTCCAGCCTACTTCTCCACAATTAAAGGTGAACTTGAACCCAGGAAGCACTTCGCAGGGCCCCAGGATCCCCACCATCATGCACATCACACCCAAGAACTCCCCCATGTAACTCCTGGATCTCATGCGCAGTGACATATTTCCATACACCTTGACAGGAAAATGGCAACAACCACCAGAAGTTGTTGATTTCAGCTTGCTTTCAATTTTAAAGGACAGCTGTTGCTTCGTGACAGCGACTTCCTCCAACTCAGGGTGCCACGAGGCGGGTTAAATGAATCGTACAGTTATAGAACAGTAATGCTTTTGGAATTCTCTAGTAATATAAACCCTTTGTTTACAGAGAAGGAAACTGAGGCTTGAGAAAGTGAAGGAAAAAAATCATGAAAGAACAAAGACCCAGGCCTCTACCCGCCGTCCAGGGTTCCTCCCGGTACTCCACGCAGTGCTCAAGAATCAGTTCAAAGTCAACCTTCCAAATTTAAATGCATACAATTAACACACAGGCTCCAAATCGAGTCCAAATGTTTAAAATAGCCGATAAAGCCAATGGTTTCTTAGATGGCTATAAATAAGAACATGGGGGAGGAATCATACATTAAAACACAGGCTGATGTTTAAACTTCTCCCTTCCTCCAGCTGAAATATAATTTTTCTTTAGTCCATAAAAAATTCAGATAGTGTGCAGAATGTTTATATATTACCAAGGTCTCTCTTTAAAAGGTTTATACTTTTACTTTATGACCTGTCCTTGATTTGACACTTCCGCTCATCAGAAAGGGATTTATAAAATAATCCTGAAGGTGAGGAACAGACATCTGTCAGGGACTAGCTGAGTTTCACGATACGAAATTTAAGAAGAGAAAGAAATCCTGTTAAGCTCTCTTTAGTCACCAATAGACATCAAAGGTAATAATTAAAGAAGACAGACGTCATAAAACATAAATTTATGTCTCTTTTAATAATGCACAAGCACTGTAGTGTGTAAAACATCTATTAGGTTGAAAGAACATGAAAACGTTCCAATAAGAAAAAAAAAATCTATGTTTTGTTTTGGGGTATTTTCCCTTCCTTTTAAAAAAAGAAGTGAGGATCTTTTTTTTTCTTTTTCTTTTTTTTTTTTTTTACAAGTTTAAACTGAAGTCTTTCAAAACCTTTGCCATCTGTGGGTACATGAACTATGAATGACCCCGAATGATTTGCACTCTGCTCAGAATCCCTTAGAAAGCACGGGAAAAAGTATCATTAAGAATGACTGATGACTGTCAGTCATGGTTGACCTCATCCGGGCTTTGGTCTCTGCCTCAGTAATAAGCTGTCCTTTATTAGTACCAACACTCCATAAAGGGGGTGTGTTTAGTCACAGGGTAGTGGCCTTCCAGTGCCCACTGCTTCCCTCTGAAAGATTGATTAGCGCTCATTTTTACTGCCTGCCCGGCACATGCGGGCCAGAGCTGCAGAGAGCCAGGCCTGCAAGCCCCACGCTGGAGCAGGGGGTGGGAAAACCATGCCTAGAGAGAGAGGTGGGGGTCGGGGACGGATTTTTTTTTTTTTTTTAAAGGAATCTACCTTTCAAAAAAAGTCCCAACCTCAAAACCATATGTATATTCAATTCTAGGGCCTAGAGGAGAGAGGCCGGGAAAGCCACTGTGTCTGTCGAAATGCAACTGAAGGAGCTGCCTAAATGTTAACTTGTCTTAAAAACAGACGGGGATCCTGGCCTGCAACTCTCTCTCTCCAAAATCAGCAGCGAGGAGCAAATCAAGGAGGAGACTGTCTGCAGAATTAGGCCTCATAACCAGCCTGACACCAAAATACAAAGATGTAATTATTACCCATTAAAACTGAACATGTGTGAAACTAAAAAAAAATCTTCCCTATACGAGCACATAAAAACCCATCTACCGCTTTTCTATTAAACTACTAAATTATTTTTAAGAAGCGATTGCTATAGAAACAGACAAACGAATTTATATATATAAAATTTCCACGTATCCCTAAATCCCTCGGACCGCCCCCTCTCTCGTTGAGATAACTGAGTGCCTTGAATTCCCGAGAGGAAGAACGGAGGAATAAATGTATTATTATCTTCATCATCACCCTCACACCCATCATGAGCCCCAGCTCTGCAGTGCTGGGAAGGGCGCAGGGAGCTGGGCCGTAGAGCCCTCTGAGCAGGTGCTCTATTTCTAGGGCAAATGAAGAGAGTGCATCCCATGTGGGTCTCCCCCACTCCAAATATGTCTATAAACAAATTTAGCTCACAGGGTGATTAATTTGCAGAAACCCACTGGGGAAAAGCCAGACTCTCAGTAGTCTAATGCCTTCAGCCAGTTACTCCCAGAAATCTAGCCAAACACCACAATAAGATCCCACTTTCAGAAAACTGCTGGAGAATCTTGGGATTAGGTTACCATGTGCACAAGTCACCTACTGGATTTGAATTTGTCTCCACAAAAAAACAGGGGCGTGGAGGAGAGTGTCTTTGAGACCTGGGTTTAACATAGCCTCTCTAGAGCAGTTAGCATCTCATTTTAAATAACTCAGAGTAAGCCAGAGGGAAGGAGGGTCGGACAGCTCCCTCCTGGTCTCTGAGGAGCAGGGTGGCCTCCCCAGCCCTGGACCTGAGCAGCGAGGGTCCAGGCGGACCCTGCCTCCGCCCCACTGCCCAGCTTCCCGGGAGGAGGAGTCGAGAGGAGAACAGAGACAAGGACCTTTTGTGAGCATCGCAGTTTCAAGTTAGTCCTCCTTGAGACCTTTCAGAGACAATAATTTTTCCAGTTAATGAAAATTGGGGGGAAAAGACAAGCTGAAAAACCACCTCCCTGCGCCTACCCTCCGCCTAGGTATGAGACTCTTTCTGCTTCTTTTTTCTAAAATAAATTCTTCTTACTGATTTTAAATTGGCAAATAACACACATCCAATACCTGCTGAAAGAAAGTAAGGAAACTTCTCTAACTGCAAAGATAAAATGCTGCAAGGTAGCACTATCCCCCTTCACACAACCACACAAACTGTGCGGCCACAAAACACAGACCTTTGTATGCTTCTTCCTTTCAGAACCCCCAATGTGCTGGTTTCATTAATATTATTAGTGTTTCATATGCAGACAATGCACCGAGCACTAACAATCTGAATTACTTCCTAGCTGACTTACAATATTTATTAGAATATTTATTTCCCATTACTTTCTGGAGTTATGGCAGTTTCCCTCAATTTTAAAATTTAAAAAATATATATATACATAGACACACACACACATATATGTATGTATATTCTCAAAGTTTGGGGCAGTTCGAAGAGATTTATGTACAGCACCGTAATGTTAAGGTATTGTTTATGGTCATATTATTTGCCCGTATTTGGCTCTTCTCAAAGCCAGCACCTTCCCAGGTAACAATAAAGCACAGCAGCGAAAAACAGACATGTTTTACTGTTATTTTCATGTAGCTAAGAACTGAAGCAGGGCAGGCTCTTATGGAGTATTACACAGTTTACTGCATTAATAATAGGATGCCCCACTGCTGTGACACATTCTGTACTTGAAATAAATATTAGTCACAATACTTGCGTTTTAAATCCATATATTTTAAAGCCAGCTGTAACAATGACACAGGCACCAGGGAT
>CAUYSK010123837.1:0-40877 GCA_963575035.1 Avahi laniger
TGAGGGGCCAGGCACGGTGGCTCACGCCTGTAATCCTAGCACTCTGGGAGGCCGAGGCGGGCAGATTGTTTGAGCTCAGGAGTTCGAAACCAGCCTGAGCAAGAGCGAGACCCTGTCTCTACTAAAAATAGAAAGAAATTAATTGGACAACTAAAAATATATAGAAAAAATTAGCTGGACATGGTGGCGCATGCCTGTAGTCCCAGCTACTCGAGAGGCGGAGGCAGAAGGATCGCTTGAGCCCAGGAGTTTGAGGTTGCTGTGAGCTAGGCTGACGCCATGGCACTCACTCTAGCCCGGGCAACAGAGTGAGACTCTGTCTCAAAAAAAAAAAAGAAAAGAAAAAAGAAATGAGGGCCGGATGCGGTGGTTCACGCCTGTAATCCTAACACTTTGGGAGGCCAGACGGGACGATCGCTTGAGCCCAGGAGTTTGAGACCAGCCTAAGCAAGAGCGAGATCCCGTCTCTACAAAAAATAGAATAATTAACCAGATGTGGTGGCACACCCCTGTAGACCCAACTACTTGAGAGGCTGAGACAGGGGTTGCAATGAGCTATGATGACGCCGTGTACTCTAGCCTGGGCAACAGAGCGAGATTCTGTCTCCAAAAAAAGAAAAAAAGAAAGAAAGAAAGGAGTGGAAAAAAAGCCTCTAAATTTGACAGAGGAAAGGCATGTCTTTAAGTTTGCATATTTACTCTAACATATTTTATGACTACACATGTTATAAATGCCGTTGTAGTATTTCTGTATTGTTTTGTTATTGAGACAGGGTCTCTCTCTGTTGCCCAGGCTAAGAGTGCAGTGGCCCCATCATAGCTCACTGCAGTTTGGAACTCCTGGGCTCAAGCGATCTTCCCGCAGCGGCCTCCCGAGTAGCTGGGACTACAGAAGCGCGCCACTATGCCCGACTGCATTTCTGTTTAATTGACCTTATCAATCAGGTCAGCCAGTGGACCAAACCCCTCAAAGTCTCTAGACCCTAAGACAGTGCTTTTTAGACTTCTCTGGGACGTGATGATCCTCAAACCTTTGAGGATCTGATGATACCTATAATCGTGTGCCCAGGAAAAAGCATGTACACCCAAAATGTTGCCAGCAATTTCTGAATATTCAGGAACTTTGTCTACAGACCCTTCTTTCAGGAACGCATCTCTAGAAGCCTATTTTCCTTGGCTACTTCCTGTTACAAAACGAAACATACATCCCACTTCCCGGCCGCGCAGTCCAAAACTAAAACCAAGATCGATTCCAGTGCAAAGCATCACAACCACCCACCCCGCTCCAACCAGAGCATCCTTCTGGCTCAAGTTTAGGGCCGGGCGGGGGCGTCTGCAGTTCACAGATGTCTAGAGATGAAACGTAGCACGTGAAACTACTAGACGTGCCTGTCTTGTCCCGTGGAGAAAGCAAATACTTACGAGACATTTTCGTGGCTGTAGCCGATTTTTGCGTTGTAGGCTCCATTATCCAGCACTAAGGTCGTCATTTCAGCACCGACCTCACGGGAGCTGCCTGCCTTTCCCTTTCCGACCCTTCTGCTCCTGCTTCCTCCCGCACTCTATGGTTTTCTGGGCGGAGCGTTAGGACGCGCTTCCGGTCACCATAGCAACGGGGGACGCCGGAAGTCAGAGACTGCGGAACGGTCTTTCGTATCAGCGGGCATCTGCTGTGCTTCCAAGCCTAACCTGTTTGCCTCGTGGCGAGATTCGAATGCTAAGTGCTTTCTAGCCCATTTGGTATTTGCTCTTATCTGCGTAAATTGACTTGCGCTTGCAAATTTTTCTAACCCCTGTAGCGAACCGACTGCGTGTTCGTGTGTGTGTGTGTGTGTGTGTGTGTGTGTGTGTGTCCTCCAATAGTATTGTTCAGTTACATTTCTTGGGGAATAAAGCGCAAAACTATATACAGCATGAAATTGGATATGAGATCTCTCCAGCCTCATTCCCCGCCACTCCGTATCCGACCATAGGATCCACCCATCCCGAACTGCATATATGCTGTTCTGTCAATTGCCTTGCTCGTTTGTTTACTCACGTTCATACTCTCTTTCCTTGCCTACGTGTTTCTTCAAGACGAGCTCATGAGTCTTTCTCATCCAAAAAAGTCTTCTCGAAATCTGACATGCTCCCTTTCCCTTCCCTGGAATTAGGAGGGCCTATGTGTACCTGTAATGCCCTGGGGTAATGCTTATATATCACAGTGGTTAAGAGAATTTTTGAAATCCAGACTCTGCCACAATATGGCTGTGTAGCTTTGGATGATGAAGATGATAGTGGTAACTTACACAATGCTTACAGCGTGTGGATAAGCTGTTACAAAAGTTTTAGGAATATTAACTAATTTAATCCCTACAACTCTGTGACTTAAGTACTATTATTGAAATGAAAGAAATAGTGGTTAAGAGTGCGGCCTCTGGATTCAGACTGCTAGGTCAAATCCTAGTTCTGCCACTAACTGGGACAGGTTAGTTAACCACTCTGTGCCTTAGTTTTCTCACATGTAAAATGGAATAATATTAATAACATACTCTTGCAGAATGTTTTTGTTGACCTAAAAAGAAGCTGAGGCAAAATTAATATAAATAGAGTTTATCTGAGCCAAGCTTGAGGATTGCAACCCAGGAACAAAGATTCAAGTTGCCCTGAATATACACTCCCATTAGCAGCAGTTACAAGTGCATTTTTAAAGGAAAAGAAGAGACAGTTGTTTACTAATAATTTATATTAAAATAACATAAGCTATTTATTGGCTATACATTGTTCTTTGTACCACAAAATCCAGCAACATGAAGATAATGGGTGAGGCATCTAGTAAGGAATACAATGACTTTAAGTAATTGTCCCCTGCCATGGATGTTGGGGGAACATCATGATTGAAGTCCCATACTCAGTGTCTCTCTGGGCCTGATAAATTTTGCATACCTCACGTAGCTCCTACTGCTTTGAGCTCTCTTTCTTTTCTTTTTTTTTTTTTTTTTGAGACAGAGTGCTAGAGTGGGCTAGAGTGTGGTGGCATTAGCCTAGCTCATATAAACCTCAAGCTCCTGGGCTCAAGCAATCCTCCCACCTCGGCCTCCTGAGTAGCTGGGATTACAGGCGCTTGCCACCAAGCCCAGCTAATTTTTCTATTTTTAGTAGAGACAGGGTCTTGCTCTTGCTCGGGCTGGTCTCAAACGTCTGACTTCAAGCTATCCTTCTGCCTCGGCCCCCCAGAGTGCTAGGATTACAGGCATGAACCACAGTGCCTGACCTGAGATATTTTTCTTTTTTCAATTTTATGAAGACTAAATGATAAGATCAAGTACTTGGCAGTAATTATTATAATATCATTATCTTCCTTTATCATATGATCATCTTCTGTCCTTAATCAAGATCATTCTTGTTCTTGGCTTCAGTGATCATTAAATACTGATGAACTCTAAACTAGAACTTCCACTTCTAACTGTAAACTTATAAAGTTTCCACTCTGCAGTCCTTAAAGGCAATAAACCCAACACGATCTTATCTCCAAAACACCTTGTTCCACCTATTTCTCAATTAGTGGTGTGCCCCAAACTAAATACCTCAATTGCCTTCAACTCCTATCCTTGATTTAATCTCTGGAATGTCCTTGACCTTCCTCCACCCCTACTGATACTGTCTTATCTCTCACGTGGAGTAATGCCACCACCTTCTCAATGCCTTTCCTGCCTCCAGTCTTTACTCCACCCTCCACACTGACAGCATAATTATCAGTAAGTAATAGTAAGTATCAGTAACATTAGGCCACCTACCATTTATAGAAGCTATGAACTTTTGCACTTTTGTCCTTTTCCATAACTGTGTTCTACCTGCCTGAAACAAACATCCTTTTCTGCCTAGGGAAGTATTAGGTTATTCAGTATGAAATGTCCGATTTCCTTAAGTACTAAGTTTGACAGTTAGTATCTCTGACATTTCTCTTTGACACGTCTTGTTTTATTTTTACTGTGAAGGTACATCCTCAGTCTTTCAAACTCATGTTTTGGCTTGTGGTTATCTTTCAAATTTTTTTTAGAGCAATTTTCGTGAAACCATGAATAAGTAAAAAATTCACATTATGTTCAAATTTGAGTTCCAACGTGGAACCAATGCAGCACAGACAGCTCGAAATATCAATGAAGTGTTTGGGAAGGATGTCACTAATGAACACACAGTATGTTGATGGTCTGAGAAGTTTTATTTTGGTGATTTTTATCTTGAAAATGAGCCACATGGGTGACCTGAGACCAAAGTGGATAATGATGAGCTAAAAGCCGTAGTGGAAGTGAATCCATCTCAACCTACATGTGAATTAGCAGCAAGGTTCAATGTTACTATTCCAACAATTTGAAACAAATTGGCAAGGTAAAGATGCTGAATAGATGGGTTCTACATGAATTAAACAAGTGTAAGAAGAGAAATCATCTTGAGGCTTGCCTTTCTTTGCTGTTATGACATAAAGGTGAACCATTTCTACACCATATTGTGATGTGTAATGAAAAATGGATTCCTTTTGACAATCGCAAACATTCAGCACAATAGTTGGATAAAGATGAAGTGCCAAAACACGGTCAAAAACTGAATATTCATCCAAAAAAACTAATGGTGTCTGTTTGGTGGTCCAGTGCTGGTATTATCCACTACAGCTTCATGAAACCTGGTAAATTGATTACAGCGGATGTCTACTGCAACCAACGGGACAAAATGATGAGGATGCTTGCAAACTGTGTCAATAGTTTAGGTGCATACTTTGATTAATTGTGCTGCTTCTTGTTTGAGATATAATAAACTAAACTTTTAATTTGAAATCAGACATTTCATATTTAATGACCTAATAATAATAATAATAGCTACCATTCTATTGTGTCGGGCACTCTGCTAAGTACTTTAGCTTTATTAGCTTCGTTAATCCTCGCAACTTCATGAAGGCAAATAGCATTGCAGGACTCAGAGAGGTTCAATACTATTCCTATGATCACATAGCTAAAAAAATCTGCAGAGCTAAGTTTCAAATCCAAGTCTTTGATTTCGGGGTCAGTTCTTTTAAGAAATTAAACTGACTTATTCTCATCTTTGAAATAATAGTTCCACTGTAAATCTGTCTCTGAATGAATCACTCCCTCCACTGTGTTCTTATAGCACTTTGCTTCTGTTTTTGATAATGATAATATCTAGCATTCATTATGAGTTTGCTATGTGCTAGGCACTTTATTAAACACTTTAGATAATATTATCTCTAACAGAAGAAATAACTGAGGTTGTGTAATTTGCCCAAGTTTACACAGCTACAAAGTGACTGAGCTGTCATTTGAACCAGTCTAATGACAGACCTGAAGGTCTTAATATCATAATATGAATTTACCTTCCATGCTAGGCTGTTAACTTGGATGGCAGGAATAGATTTTTTTTTCTTGTTTTTGTTTAGGTAGCCCTAGATACCTGAATATTAGTGCCTGGTCTATATTACATGACAGATGTGAAGTGAGTGCAGTCCACCCGCCCACCTATTCTTTTCATTCTCCAAAAAGGGCCAGGTTGTTGGACTATGTATGTTTAAACTTACCTCCCCCCCTCCAAGTTCATGTCCTCCTAATACATCCTCAGGGATAGTGTAATTTCATTTCCTCTTTTAGATAGTGGTCATTTTCATCTCTGAAAAATATTGGTTTGGGGGTGGGTGAGGAAAAAGTGTAAGATTGTAAGTTTTAATATGGGAGTTTGTTTGTTTTAATATGGGAGTATTACAGTTTCTTTTCTTTTCTTTGGAGACAGCGTCTCACTCTGTTGCCCCAGCTAGAGTGCTATGGTGTCAGCCTTGCTTACAGCAACCTCAAACTCCTGGGCTCAAGCGATCCTTCTGCCTCAGCCTCCCAGAGTGCTGGAATTAGAGGCATGAGCTGCCACTTCTGGCCAAGTTTTCCCTATTTCAACAATTTCCTTCCTTTTTACAGAAGTTTTCAAGTTATATTTACATACTTCTTTATTTTTTAAAATATAATTTAATTTAATTTCAGAGTATTATGGGGGTACAAATGTTTTGGTTACATAAATTGCTTTTGTACAGTTTTAGACAGAATTACAAGGATTCCCATCACACAGATATTGTGCATAGTTCCTGATGGGTTTGAATTGAATCATCCTCTCCTCCCATTAGCCACTTTATTTCGAATGTGTTTTATTTCCATATGTGCACCTAAGTGTTGTTTGATTAGCTCCAATTTAATAGTGAGTACATGCGGTGTTTGTTTTTCCATTCTTGTGATACTTCACTTCAAAGAATGGGCTGCAGTTCCATCCAGGTTAATACAAGAGGTATTAGTTCACCATTTTTTTAATGGCTAAATAGTACTCCATTGTATACATATACCACATTTTATTAATCCACACATGTATTGCTGGGCACTTGGGTTGTTTCCACATCTTTGTGATTGTGAATTGTGCTGCTGTAAATATTCAGGTGCAAGTGTCTTTTTTTAAAATAAAATGTCCTCTTTTCCTTTGCGTAGATGCCCAGTAGTGTGATTGCTGTATCAAATGATAGGTCTACTTTTAGTTCTTTGAAGTATCTCCATATTACTTTCCACAGAGGTTGTACTAGTTTGCAGTCCCACCAACAGTGTGTAAGTGTTCCTATCTCGCCACACCCACACCAGCATTTTTGTTTGGGGGCTTTTTGATAAAAGCCATCCTCACTGGATTTAGGTGATATCTTGTTGTGGTTTTGATTTGCATTTCCCTGATGATTAGAGATGTTGAGTATTTTTTCATGTTTTTTGGTCATTAGTCTATCTTTTGAAAAGTTTCTGTTCATATCTTTTATCCACTTTTTAATGGAGTTGTTTTGAATTTTTTCTTGCTGATTTGCTTGAGTTCTTTCTAGATTCTGGTTATCATTCTTTTGTTGGATGTGCAGCATGCAAATATTTTCTCCCATTCCGTAGGTTGTCTATTTGCTCCACTGAATGTTTCCGTGGTTGTGCAGAAGCTTTTTAATTTGATCAGGTCCCACTTATTTATTTTTGTTGTTGCTGTGATTAGGGTCTTCTTCACAAATTCTTTGCCTAGGCCCATGTCTGTAAGAGGTTTTCCAACATTTTCTTCTAGAATTCTTATCGGTTCATGCCTTAGGTCTGTTATCCATGGTGAATTAATTTTTGTCAGTGGTGAGAAGTGCAATCCTGTTTCAGTCTTCTCCTTGTGGCTATCCAATTTTCCCAATACCATTTATTGAATAGGGATTCTTTTCCCCAGTGTATGTTTTTGTCTGCTTTGTCAAAGATCAGATGGCAATATGAGCACGGTTTTATATCTGAGTTCTTTGTTCTTGTGCCAGTACCATGATGTTTTGGTTACTAAAGCTTTGTAATATAGCTTGAAGTCTGGTAAAGTGATGCCTCCCAATTTGTTACATACTTCTTCTTCTTCTTCTTCTTTTTTTTTTTTATAATTTTCTGTTACATACTTCTTTAGATACAACCTAGTGAAGTGGATAGGGCTGATATGATTAACCTATTTCACAGATAATTAAAGTGCAGCTAAATGTAAAGAAATTATTTTCTCCAGGATTACACAGCTAGAAAATACTAGAGCCAGGACTTGAATTCCTAGGTCCTCCCTAGACTCTATAAAGACAACTCGTCAATTTTTACTTCCCTTGGGATTGGAATAACCAGGGGAAACATGAAATTATAGCACTCAGCTAAGAGAAAGGCAGAATTATCTTAGCAAAGGGGAAGGAATCCAGGGAAGAACATGAAGAAAGAAGTGTCAAACAAAAGCAGAGTTGTTTGTTGAGCAGTTATATTGAGGAAATTAAAAAGAGAAGTAGGAGGTGGAAGGACAACTCAGTGATGGAGGCGGGAACAAGAGCAGGGGGACCGTAGGAAAGAATTAAGGTCCAAGAAGATTCTAGAATTGGGAATCAAAGCACTCTGGCCCTGTTGAGCGGTGGACCCCGTCTCCAGCCTGGGGCCAGGGGGCGGGGCCTCGAACCTCTCTCTCCGCCCACCCCGCCCAGGGCCCGCCCCGCGCCGCGCCGCCCCCGCCCTCCCCCAGGTCTCTTAGGTGATGCTGCAGCCAAGATGGCGTCGGCGGCGGTCACGGCGGCTGAAGCGTGATGCTTCGGGTCCTCGGTGGCGGCGGCGGTGGCGGCAGCGGCAGCGGCGGCCTTGGCCGCGGCCTGGCGTCTCTCCCGTGTGTGAGCGCTCAGGCGCCTGTGCTCCGGCCGGGTTAGCCCGGACAGAAAGGGGACGGCCACGGAGACAGGAGCAGTGAGGAACAGAGCGAGAGCGCGGCGCCTCCCGCCTGGGCACCATGGCTGGGATCATCAAGAAGCAGATCCTGAAGCACCTCTCCAGGTCAGTGGGCGCCCGGAGCCTGCGGCCAGCCCGCCTCCGCCCTAGTCCGCACCGGAGTCAGCCCGCGGCCTCGGGGGCGGCGGGGACCCTCGGGCTTCCCCGCTCGGCCGGGGCAGAGGTCGCGCCCGGGACCTGCCGTCGCCTGCGGCGCCCGGCGGCCTCACGATCAGCCCTGGTGGCGCTCTCCCCGGGGCGGGCTTGCCGAGGAGCGCGCAGGGCGGCGAGCTGGGATCGCTCCCGACGCCGCGTCTGGGGGCGTCCCGGGGCGGCTCCTAGCGGTCCGGCGCGGAGGCTGGAGGTGGCCTGGCGTCACCAGTGCCTGGTCGATGCGGGAGCCTCCAGCTGGAGCCCCGTGCTCGTTCCCTCGGGGCGGAGCGGCTCCGTTAACTGAGCGCGTTTGGCGCAGTGTGGACTCTGGGAGCCGAGGTCGCGTTGTCAGTGAAATGTCAACCCTGTTATTGTTCCGAGTCGCCACCACCTCGGCGTTCCCCTCTGAAGCGTTAGAGGGTGTGCCTGTTTGCTCAGTTAGGATTTGTTTTAGGTAAATAACCAGAGTTCCCAGCTATGGCAAGTTCTTTCTGGAGTCATTTGTCTCCCATCATTCTTACTGATTTTTGCTCTTTTTCATCTGAGACTCTCAAATTCAGAGACTTAACATCTGTGGTGATTAAAACCCAGGATATGTCATTCTTTCCATTTCATAATGCGGTTTTAGTCAGAAACATGACTCAGTAAAGCTGGCAGTTTGTTACTGCTCTTGGCTTCTCCATATTTGTCTTAAGACACAGGCTAAAAATGTAGGATCTTCTTCCAAGCTGTTAACCGAGAATTCAAAGCGCTGGGTTAGGATCCGTTTCTCCTCTTCTGTTATTTTTAAGTTAATGATTACTTTTAACTGATTTTAGGAAGAGACTCAGGTATAATGATAGACTTGTATAATAACCATAATTCTTGATTCTCCAGCTTGTTTTATATCACAAGTTACCTGTTGAGGAATAGAATCAATACTTAAGTGATTCAGCAAATATTTTCCTCACTTGTAACATCGAATAAGATACAACAGTTTCTTTTTAAAGTAGCAAATTGTAGCAGCGTTTATGAATATACATTTCTAAGTGATAACTAATTGGAAAGTTTCTTTTAAAATTGTACATGTGGTTCAATACTGAGCCATCTTATTTTGGAAGGTTTTACCTCTCTGTTTATTATTAGGGTAAAGTCTGACTTTTGTAAATCAGATGGCCGCCAGCCTTTCTCATACCCAGTTCCACAAGAAAATTCAGATCTAAAAAAAATGTTTGGAATACTTATTTTCCCACTCTGCTCAGGATGATAGTAAATAGTACCACTCTAGATGACTGAAAGAAAAGTTAATTCAATCAATAAGTGTCTTTAATTCTTTTGTAGAATTTCATTTGAGAAGGACTCTTAAACATCAGGAGAAAAGTTGTAATTGTGACATAGACAACACCCACACAGTCAAAATTGAGGCCTTAGGGTTACTTTTTAATCTGTATGGTTTCTAATGGCTCTGTGATTTATAGCAATGAGGATTTTTTTTCGGAGATGCATTTTTGAAACTGTTGAGTTTTCAATTATTTCACATTTCAAAAATGTCCTTAATTCAGGTGACTGAAGAGTATCAAATTCTTATTTTTGGTCAGTGTATTAATGTTAGTGTTAATTGGTGTCATCTCCTAAGAAAAATGCAGTTATTCATAAACCTAAAGGCAATTCATAGTAGATGAAACAAGGTAGATGTTGTGATAAATTATAGTTGTTCAAGTAGGAATGAACTTTTGAAATTACCTGGGTCAAATTTAATTTTATAGATTATCCAGTAATGAAGATGTTACTATATTGATCTAGTGGTCTGGAATACAATTTAATAAGTTTAATAGGAAACACTTAGAACATATCACTTTCTAATAGTATACAACTCATGTGGCCTGTGTATGCACCCATTGCACCTTCTCAAAGCAGGCCTTTCCTTACGAGACTTTAAAATTGTGAGCCCCCGTGCTTCCTGTCCCTCTTGCTTGCTTTATTTTCCTCCATAGCACTCATCCTCATCTGTCATAATACATATTTCTTTGTTATTTCTCTCTCTACACTTTAATGTAAACTGCATGTGGGCAGGGATTTTCGTCTTGAGGCTGGCATAAAGTAGGTACTTAATAACTATTTGTTGAGTGAATGGATGAGCGGGCTCTCCCTCATATTGCTGTTCTTTTTAACTGAGGCAAGACTGTATGCCACTGATATAACTGAGATTTGGGATGACCAGTTTCCCTGCGGTTTTAGGAGTTAATAGGTAATTGAGTCATTGAATAAACGTGGTGCCTTTGGAGTTCTGGAAAGAAAGAACTAACAAAAATGGCCTAGTTCATATAAGGTCTTATAAAGGGGATGGGAGGGGGTCTTCCAGTAAGGAAATGACCCAGTTATTATATGAGGGGAGGGTTTTCCAGTAAGGAAGATTATTTAGACACCAGTATGAGTAAGAATGCTCACTCTTAGCCTTGAGATTGAAATATAGTGAAATTGCACGATTAAAGCTATAGGGCCCAAGGGCAAGCTTTACCTTTGCTCTCTGAAGATTTTCTGAAAAATCAACTCACAAAAGGCAGATTAGTTGGAGAAAAGGCACACATTTATTTAATGTGCACTTGGGGAGAATCACAGAGAGATTGCCCACCCCTCTGCAGTGTTCAAGAGTTTATATATCATCCTGGTAACACAGATTATGGGGATGGGAGAGAGAAGAGGAATTTTGTTGAGGAGCAACAATGGATTGATAGGGGGAATGGATCAGGCAACAAAGATTAGTTTGTAAATAATGTTTGTAGGTGGTAGACTTCAAATATTTTTGGTTTTATAGGGAGGGGAAGAAAAAAAAACAATTATCCTTGGTAGGTCTGAATTTTAGGCAGATAAAGGGACTTCAGCCTCTTTGGGAGAGATGGTGTGGAAGGAAGGCCAGAGAGACCTTCAGGATTCATTTCAGTATGTCAAAGTGCCACATTTTGGGGTACTGGTTTCTGAGCCCCAACAAAACCATCATTGCCCAGATATAGGGACTTGAGAAGCTGGTATGTTGGTAAAGAGGAATTGCTCAGGAATTGTTCTTAAGAGATTAACAAATGCTTTAAGTAAATGCTAGACTATTTGAGAAGTGTAAATCTATATACTTGTTCCTTGCCTAATTGTTTTGTTTGTATTCTGACCATCTCTTGCTTTGTTAATAAAAAGTTTATGTACTTGACTAACCTGAAATGAGGACAAGGGAGTGTGTTTGCGGGGAAGGGGAAGTTAGAGTAGTTACTTTTTTTAGGAGAAGTGAAACAAGAAAAGCCTTTGAAGGAGAAGTTATCCCGATCCTTCAAATTATATCAGCATGGAATATATTTTGGAGGATTTTCTAAGATAGACCAGGGAGGCTGCTAAAACATCCTACAATGCACAGCACATTCCCCCACAACAAAGAATTATTTGGCCCAAATGTCAGTGGCTCCAATGTTGAGAAACTGGTTTAAAGAGTACAGATGTATGTCATGTGATTGAGCTAGGGCACTTTGCTAGTTAAGGTTATTTTGTCTGCAAACAACGGAAACCTACTGTATTTAGGTAAAAAGGAAGTATAACAGAAAGCAGAAGATCTGAACAACCAAACCAGGGAAAGAACAGGAAGCAACCAGTTTCTAGAATCTCACTGGAAGAGTTCTTAGACCTTCTTCTTACTGTAAGATATTAACCTCAGCGCTATTGACTTTTTTCTTTCTTTGACATGTCTCACTCTGTGGCCCAGGCTGGAGTACAGTGGCATGATTATAGCTCACTGCAAGCTTGAACTCCTGGGTTCAAGCAATCCTCCTGCCTCAGTTTCTCTAGTAGCTGGGACTACAAGAGCTTACCATTACACCTGGCTAATTTTTAAAATTTTTTGTAGAGATAGGGTTTCACTATGTTGCCCAGGCTGATCTTGAACTCTTGAGCTCAAGGGATCCTCCTGCCTTGACTCAGCCTCCCAAAGTGCTGAGATTACCAGCCTGAGCCACCACACCCAGCCACTATTGACGTTTTGAACTAGGTAATTCTTGTGGAGGGCTGTTCTGTACATTGTAGGATGTTTAATACCTCCAGACATTGCCAAATATCCCCTGGGAGGCAAAATTGTTCCTGATTGAGAACCACAACTTTAGGGCGCTATCCCGTCTTCCACAACTCTCAATCTCTGATTTCTCCTATCAAGTTTCAGATTCCTTGAAGAGAGAGCCTGTGTGACCAAGTTCTGTCTATCCATGGATCGATTAACAATGACAAAGGGTTGTACTGCAAAAATATGGTTATGGGGAGAATTATTTGAGTGAGGCTTGTTGCTCCATTTGGCATCTGTAATAAACACTGAACTAAATCATATTTTCAAGGGCCTTGCTTACTATGTTAGGGAAATCAAACTTCATCCTGGGGACAGGGAATGACTGCTAATAAAGATAAAAGACGAAGTCTGGGTTTTGGAGTCTGAAGTTCAGGAGCATATCTGGAATTGAAATATAGTATAAAAATGGACTCTGAGTAACTTAAGTAGAAAATTAATGTATTGGAGGGACATTGAGGTCCTGCAGAACTTACAGGAAACTGGAAAACGAGACTTAGAAGCAGAGTGGAGCAGTCCAGCTCCAAGGATCTAGATAGGAGAAACTGCCTGATAGTCTCAAGATGATTTGTTCCATAAACTGAGGGAAAGGAACATTTTAAAGAGGGAGGGTGGCCTGAGAAGATTGTTGAATATTAGAATATTTGTTATACATATTAGGAAGCATTGAACACTTGCAGGATTTTGTGACCGAATGGCTAAGTGATAAGAATTTAGGGTGCCTCACAATGTGTTGATGGAATGGGCCTCTAGATTTAGGACATGTTAGGATGGAAAGGGGAGGGCAACAGCTGATAGTACGGAAAGGAAAGGAAAGAACCGTCAAGGGCCTGGGAATGCTATCTAGGTGGAAGAGGTAGTGAAGTAAAGGAATGAGCTAATTGGAGGGATTGGAGGTTTGTCTGGAAGTGTCATATTGAAGTTTAAGATTTTAGAGGTGAAGAAGGTCTGGTTTAGAACAAGCTATCTGATAATGCCCATGGAAGTGAGCTGTTGAAGAGAAGTTAAGGTGCCCATAATTGGAGATAAATACTACTAGGTCTATAATCTTTCACGTATTGGACATTCCTAGAAGGAAATACAACATTGCTTATTTAGTCTACCAGAAATTATTTTTTCAAACTCTAACTTCATATCAATATTGATAGACTAATTATTTGTATGCTTTACTTTTATGGTAAGGTTCAATAAATAATATTTGAGACTTTATGTATTCCAGGTTCTTGAGCATATTTATGTGCCAGACAGTAACATTAAAAATACAAAGATGAGTAAGACATGTTTTCAGCTCTTGGGAAACTTTAGTGATTCTTATTCTCATATAACAAGCATGAATAGGATCACTAACTGTAATCTGTTTCTAAATTGTACTGCCACATGAAATTTGAGATTTTGTTTACTTGGATTAGGTAACTGGGAAAAAAACTGAGTTAAATACTGCTTTTGGGATTGTAAATAAATTACTTTTATATAGGTTTGAGAGTTTTTGAGAGTAACTTTGTTACTTAAATTGGCAGTATTCATTTATAAATGATCTTCAGTAATCTGGATTTTGACACTAGATATACTAGTTTATTTAACAAATAATTTACTGAGTGTTTACTTTGTACTAAGTATTGCTTCATAACGCTGGGAATAAAGCAGTGAACAAAAGTGGTGAAAATTCCTGCCATATGGAATTTACATTTTAATGAGAGGCAGATAGTAAGTAAATAAGTGAAATACATAATACAGTGTATCAGTTTGTTTTAAGTGCTACTGAAAAAAGTAACACAGAAAGTTGGGGATGGAGGGTGCAATCTTAAATCTGGTGATCTGGCAGAGTTAATTGAGAAGGTAATATCTGAGAATAGTCCTGAAAGAGGTGGTGGGAGCAAATGAAAAGGGTCGGGAAGTGGGAACTTGTTTCTCATTTTTGACATATATCAAGGCCACCAATATAGGTAAAGTGGAGTGAAGTGAGTAGAGGAAGAAGACATCAAAGAGAATAAGGGCCAGATCATGTGGGGCTTTGTAATGACTTGGCTTTTACCTTAAGTAAGATTAGAAGCCACTGGAAGGAAGATTTTGAGCCAGGGGACACTTTGACAGCCATATGGGAAATAAATAATAGGAGGGTAAGGGCAGAAACAGGAACCCAATTAAGAGGTCATTATTATAATAACTTTTCATTTGAGAGAGATATTGGCTTGGACCAAGGTAGATGCAGCAGAGTTGAGATAAGTTCCAGATGTATTTTGAAGGTTAGAGCCAGGATTGACTGACATACAAGATGTGGATCGAAAACAGTAATGGATGACTACAAAGTTTTTGACATAAGCAATGGACAAGATGAAATTGTCATTTACTATGTGGGAGAAGACTGCAGGAGGAACAGGCTTAAGGCAGAAGATTAGGAGTTTGGATTTAAACACATTAATTTGGATAAATGTTAGCTATTAAATGGAGATATTCTCCCTTTTATTTGTGATTTAATTTAGATGACACATGTTTTAGTCTGGAAACAATGGAAATATTTTTGTGTGGTTATCCTTTGGTTTATACAAGAAATGATTACTGCAAAGCAAATTGTAAGTTGAAATTTCAGGGGTGGATTTTTTGGTTTGGGATTTTTTTTTGGCTACTAAATGTACTACAGTTGTTCCCATTAATTCATGGGCAATACATTCCAAGACTCCCAGTTCGTGCCTGAAACTGTGGCTGGTATTGAACCATATATATATATAAGCCTATATATGTACATGCTATGTTTTTTCCTATACATATGTACCTATGATAAAGTTTTAGAAATTAGTCACAATAAGAGATTAACAGCAGCTAATAATAAAATAGAACAATTATAACGTACTTGTATATTATAATAAAAATTATGTGAATGTGTTCTCTTTTTCTCAAAATATCTTACTGTACTGTATGTGGGTAGTGAAACTAGGAAGTGAAATTGCAGATTAAGTGAGGACTGCTATATGTAGAAGTATCCAAAATAGAGCAAGTGTCTTTCTTTCACATTAATTTCTAACTAAAACCAGATACTGATTCTTATAAAAGTTACTTTTGGGGCAGGCAGAGCTCAGGCAGTGATAGGCTGCCAGTTCCTAGCAGGCTACAGACCAGTACCAGGCAGAGGCTGGGAACTGGGGACTGCAGGTCTAGTAGATGTTGTGGTATTACCATCCTAGAATCCTAGAATCAGAAGGGATCTGTTCCTGTCTCAGAGAAGGAAATTAGTAAAATGTTGATTTGTGACTTGCCAATGTCCGGCAGACAGTGTTGAATGGTAGTCACCGATTCAGTATCCTTTTCATTTGATTTGCTATGCTGCTTATTCAGGTTGTCATTCTCCCCTGTTTACTTTTCTTTTATCCAATTTTTGTCACTTTCCTTACTGTTCTTTGATGGTGATTTGCCATCCTGCTTCAGTATTCCTTAGGATGTTCTTTTATTCCTTGGGAATCCTTCGACTCTGTAATCCTTTGAAGTTGGAGGAACATTTGTCTTTTTGACTCAGCAATTCTTTGAAGTTAAGGGATGTCTTAGTCCATTTTGTGTTGCTATAAAAGAATACCTGAGACTGGATAATTTATAAAGAAATTAGGTTATTTAGCTCATGCATGGGTCTGTGGGCTGAGAAGTTCAAGGGCATGGCCCAGGCTTCTAGAGAGGGCTTTTATGCTGGGTCACAATATGGTGGAGAAGATCAAAGAGGAAGCAGACATTGGGAAGAGGGGAAAACCTGGCTTTATAAAAAGCCACTCTTGTGGGAACTAACCCATTCTGGAGAGAATTCACTACTGGGAGAACAGCACTAAGCCATTCATGAGGGATCTGCCCCTAAAGACCCAAACACCTCCTATAAGGCCCTACCTCCCAACCCTGCCACATTGGGGATCAAATTTCAACATGAGGTTTTATGGGGACAGACAAACCATATCCAAACCATAACAGGGTAACATAATTTCTCCATTCATGTGTTTTTACTTGCCTATTTTACTTTTTGTAGTATTAACTTTGTCTTAGTACTGCAAGTTTTCAGTCTAAAGACTTTTTAAGTAAGTTGATCTCTTATCAATTATGTGTTTTAAATTCTGTATATTATATGTTGAGGATGAGTAATTAATATTTTATTAAATATTGATATTTAACAGTGAATATTAGTGACTGGAGCTCAATTTGAATGTAAATTACAAGTGAAAGATGTTTTGCTATTTTTTTTTTTTTTTTTTTTTTGAGACAGAGTCTCACTCTGTTGCCTGAACTAGAGTGCCGTGGCATTAGCCTAGCTCACAGCAACCTCAAACTCCTGGGCTCAAGCGATCCTCCTGCCTCAGCCTCCTGAGTAGCTGGGACTACAGGCATGTGCTACTATGCCCGGCTAATTTTTTCTCTATATATTTTTAATCGTCCATATAATTTCTTTCTATTTTTAGTAGAGATGGGGTCTTGCTCTTGCTCAGGCTGGTCCCAAACTCCTAAGCTCAAACGATCTACTTGCCTCGGCCTCCCAGAGCCCTAGGATTATAGGCGTGAGCCACCCTGCGTTTTGCTATTTCTATAAGCGAAAAGAGAACAGTTACCATCAAGACCTAGTTATTAAAAACAAAATTGAGAGTCGAAGCCCAATATGATTAAGGATATAGTAATGTATTGTTTTTTTAGGCATTCAGTTTACTAATAGTTTGGTAATTCATTGACATATTTTGAGATTTCTCTCAGCCAAGATTAATGTTTTATGTAAGGTTTTTTTTTGTTTGTTTGTTTTTTGAGACAGTGTCTCACTCTATCACCTGGCCTGGAGTGCAGTGGTGCAATTAGCCTGCTGCAGCCTCAAACTCCTGAGCTCAGTGACCTTCCTACCTCAGCCTCCCCAGTAGCTAGTACTACAGGCGTGAGCCACCACGCTCAGCTAATTTTTAAAATTTTTTGTCGAGATGTGTCTCCCTGTGTTCCCCAGGCTGGTCCCAAACTTCTGGCTTCAAGTAATCCTCTCACCTCCACCTCCCAAAGTGCTGGGATTACAGGTGTGAGCCACTCTGCCCAGCCTATATAGATTTTTAATTTCTATATTAGTCTATTCTTTACATTTAATTTGAACTTTATGGGTATGTACTCTTCTTCTACCCAAAAATACTATTAAGAAAGGGATCTCTGACTTCTTTTTGCCACTGCTAGCATAGCATCAAGTGTTGTTTTTCTCTGCTATTGTCTATTTGTAAATCTTTTGTATGTCATTTTATTGTTAGAAATAAACTTAGTGATGCCAGAAAATTCACTGATTGAAAAATTTAGTGAAACAATATTTTTAGATATTGAGTTTTTATCCCAAATTTTTACTTCTGCTGTGATGCAACTTTATGTATAACTGAGGTGTACTATAAGAAGGGGCATCCATAAAACGTAGGTTCTATCTTTAAGGAATGCAGGTATTATAAGTATGATTATCTGATTATCCCCATTGATTGGATCCATTCATTTATTTACCTTTGTATCAATACTTAAAAGAAGATTCTATAAGGCATACAAATAAAATTAAGATATAAGACTATCTCTTAGAAACAGTCTGGTAGATGGGTGATGAGTCTTAGGGTCACAAGCAAAGTCCTGTGCAACTTCAGTGGAAGGGGAGACAGTGAGACGGAGACGGCCTAAATGTCAGAGATGCTCGTAAAGAACTAATGAAATAAAAGCACATAAATGACAGCTTGAGGATAATAACATAGTCATTAATTTTTTTGACTAGGTCATGCATACAAAGAAAATATTTAAGGCAAATATCCAGAGAAGTGAAGGACAGGTTTTTAGGTCCTCCAAATGTGGCTACAATTTTATTTTCTAATACCGCACTTTTCTCCCTGTTTTTCTCACCCGTCTTTTGCAATCTTACTTCCACAGCCAGACGGTCTGCAGCCCTATATGATAGGCCATCTTCTCTCAGGCTTTATTTTATTAGTCTGTTTTTCATGGGCAGCTTTAACTGGGCTAATCTTCATTGGTCTCCTCCATTTTTGAACTCTTTTAGTTCAAAATGTATCCTGTTTGTTTTATTAAAGTGAAGGCTTCATTTCTGTTAGTTCTGTCGATTGTCATCTCTTTAAGGGCAGAATCGCCCTGATATGTTTTAGTTACAAGGACAGGGACTGTGCTTGTCTTGTTCCCTCTTGTTCCTTTAGCATCTGCCACAGTACTGTGGTACATAGTAGTTGTTAAAAAACATTTTTAACTGTTGGGAGAAATAAATGTATATCACCTTGGCCTCCATAGAATACATAGGACATAAATTTGTTGCCCTGAATACATTTTTGGAGGGTTTAACTAGTTGACTTATATCCAAAATTTAGATTAGAAGTTTTTTTTTCTGGTAAATACTATAGTTCTTCAATTTATTTTTGAGTATATAGATATAATCTATTGCTGGATCTCTCTTCCTCTCTCTTTGGTTTGTGGCTTTTTTTTGTTTGTTTGTTTGTTTTGAGACAAAGTGTCATTCTGTCGCCCCCAGCTACAGAGCAGTGGCATTATCATAGCTCACTGCAACCTCAAACTCCTGGGCTCAAACGATCCTCCTGCCTCAGCCTCCCAATTAGTTGGGCTACAGGTGTGGCACCACACCTGGCTATTTTTTTCTATTTTTAGTAGAGAAGAGATCTCACTCTTGCTTAGGCTGGTCTCAAACTCCTGACCTCAAGCTATCCTCCCTCCTCAGCCTTCCAGAGCATTATTTTTTTATAGATAACTTTATGCCTCAGTATTCTCTGTGAAATGAGGATTACAGTTTTAATAGAGGCTTTGGTACTTAATTTGTTAATTGTATTTGTAGATTGCTTGTTTTGTAGAGTGCTCATCTTAGTTGATTTCATTTAATGTTCAGTTATACAGTTCAGCCTTTGTATAATTTGTACAGCATAGCGATCTCATTTTGTTGATTAACATTTTAACATAAAAATTAAAAAAAAAGAATGTAATCAATTAGTAGTAATATCAGTGTAGAGAAAATGAAGAAAATCCTAAATGATTCATCTTAGAATTTAAGCAGTGTTTGCTTTTAGTTAATCCAGTGTGAAATACAACTGTGTTTTTTTTAAAGTGCACCACAGCTAAATATCTTTATCATATCGTTCCTTTCCTCTTCCTTCCCTTAAACTTGCTCCCTTCTGTGTCCCCTGTGTACCCATTCCCTACAGCGTTCCCTGCTGGCTGTGGTGGAGATTGATGTGCTGTGAATTGCATAATCACCCAAATGAGTACCCGAGGAGTCTAAGAAACCCTGGCAACTGACTACTTGCTTTCACCAGGAATAGGGACCTTTTGTCTGAATTTCCTGCCCTCAGGTAATACTTCTATTCCCCATCTTTTTTTTTTTCTTTCTGTAAATGCAAGCACTTTTTATGCCCCTCATAAAGATACTTCAAGAATATTTTCTTATTGTTTTAATCAGATACCTATTTCATTTTCTTCACTGTATAGCTGCAGGTTCTTATAATTCCTCTCTTGGAATGTCTTTTCCAACAGATAAGATTTGGCAACATACTTAAAGTTATAACCAGCTTTCTGGTGTTGCAAGAGAGAGTTTTTAAACTTACAGCCAGTTATTTGGAAATAGTAGTTAGCATTTGATCTGCTTATTAATAGGTAAGGTTTCATAGTCTAATGGAATTAGTGAGGTATTAAGGTTCTTTTGATAAAGAGGGTTTTGATTAATTCTCTCATCATTGAAGGACTTAAAGAGTTTATTTTGTATACTTAATGTTAATCATCTTTATCAAAGAGATTGAAATAAGTCTCCCAAACAGCAGTACAAATGGGATTCATTTTTGAAGAATTTAAGGGGTTTAACCCATTCTGTTCTCCCCTTTTTTGTCCCTTTTAAAAATTCATTATCAGGGAAATCAATTATGTTACAAAACCAGACTCATGGAAATGATGCTGAATTTCTTTCAACTTAGGACTCAGTGAGAAACCTGGAAACTCACATCACTGAACACTTCTAGTCCTTATGAAATTTATCCACATTGATTTTTTTTTTTGTAGTCTGTCATCCAGGCTAGACTGCAGTAGTATCATCATAGCTCACTGCAACCTCAAACTCCTAGGCTCAAGCGATCCTCCTGCCTAAGCCTCCCAAGAAGTTGAGACTGTAGGAGTATACCACCACACCTGGCTAATTTTTCTAATTTTTGTAGAGACAGATTCTTACTGTGTTGCTCAAGCTGGTCTCAAACTCCTGGGCTCAAGTAATCTTCCCACCTCAGCCTCCCAAAGTGCTGGGAGCCACCACCACCTATCCTAAAATTCTCATAAGAAATTGTTCATTAAAAAATAATCATGAGTAGAATTGTGTAATTCATTACATACTTACCATAGGAGTAATGGGACAGTTGATGAACTCGTTGGCCATGTATAGGTATGATGACCTAAATACTGTTTTGCATTCTTGTCTGCCTTGATTCCATGCTGCCACTTGGGAATCTGGATCTCAACTAGAATTGCCAAGGGAAAGATGATGCCAAGCTTTAACTCAGGTAGAAACCTTTGAAATTCACTCTAGTATATTGATAGTTAAGGTCTTGTGTTGTTTATAATGGCTTTCAAGGATGGTTGTGATTTGGTATATACCTCTAGCAAATCCTCTGAGACACTTGCTCATGAAGTACGGTCACAAATGTAGGCCTTTGCTTTTTCTAGATTACATCTCTACAGCTATCCATGTGTTTATTCAAGTAACCTACCAAGTTTAATTCCTTTTTCTTCTTTACTTTCCCATTTTAATCAGTCATGATTACTTTATATTTCAATAACTCTTGAATTTATACTCTTTATCATGAACCTAGGACATGGCAGACTGCTTGGAACAAAGTAGATATCAGTAAGATTTAAATATCTCTGCTGTCATTACCCAGATTTAATTCATCATTTCTTGCATCAGCTGTTACAACTAAGTAGTTTCATATCATTAGAGTTTCATACTTGTGTATTTCATCTTTGGCAATGTTACCAGAGAGATATTTCCAGAATGCTAATCATACAATTTGTTTTCTTGCTAAAAATCATTTATTGGCTCCTGTTCAAGCTTTTTTTTTTAAAAAAAAAATTTGTTCATAATAGTAGAACTTTTTTGCCCAAAGAAATCTTAAAACAGAACTTCACTACATAAAATAGACAAAAGTAGAGCTCTTCTAGTTGAATCAGTAATGGGGGTGTTCCTCTGGCATATCTTTTTCCTTTTTATTCCTTCCCCCACTTGGGTTAAACCATGCGAAGTCTCCTTAGGGGCAATGTGGGAACAACACGGATGTATAGGCTGAAACCCATGTTGCTTGGCATGAAAAATATAGTCTTTCATGATCTGTCACTGTGATCTGGGGACAGGCGGCTTCCCAAGGCATATCATTTCTTCCAGCTACAACTATGCCTACTGTATGTGACCCCATAACCTTGCACATGTTGTTGCCTCTGTCTGAAATGTCCTTCTCTCTGCCTTATTCATTTGGCAAAAACTTACAAACGCAGCTGAAGTGCTGCCTACTCTGTGAAGCCTTTCCAAAGCAGTCTTCTTTATTAGCAGAATTGATCACCCTTTTCCTTGTGCCTCCATTGTATCCTGTTATCATTCTTATTGTATGTATCACACAGTACTTGGCACATAGTAAGATCACGATGTACTACAATGATTTATGTGCTTGCCTCTAATAATAAAATGTAAGGTAACTATGTCTTATTTATCTAAGTCTCCCAAGAGCCTAATGAGTGACTAGCAGATAGTAGGTACTCAGCTTTTGCTATGAAGATTGTATGTTTAATGGTGTTGGAACTTCTGACATTTCAATAAAATCTAGGTATCCAGACTTTAATGTAAGGTCTACCCATTTTAAATGCTAGCAACAAATTCAGGTTTTCAAAAACACTGTGCAGGCCAAACAAAACATGTCTGTGAGCAGAACATAGCTCACAGGCTGCCAGTTTGCAGCCTCTTTTATTCTTTAAATGTTTATGTGGAAAAACTGGTTATACAAGTTGATTTTCTTTACACACATATTACAAAATTAACCAAGCCAAACAAACTCTATGTAAATTGAGAATGGTTAATAAAAAAGGCAATTTAAGCTGTAATGAATATATCTGATTCTTCTTCCATTGTAGGTTTTATTTAAAAAAATAATAATAATGTTGGACTGGGCATGGTGGCTCAAGCTGGTAATCCAAGCACTTTGGGAGCTGAGACAGGGAGGATGACTTGAGGCCAGGAGTTCTAAACCAGCCTGGGCAACATTGTGAAACCCCCTCTCTACAAAAAAATTTAAAAACTTGGCAGATGTGGTGGTGTGCACCTGTAGTCTCACCTTCTCAGCAGGCTGAGGCAGGAGGATTGCTCAAGCCCAGGAGTTTGTATTTTCAGTGAGCTGTGATAGCACCACTGCACTCAAGCCTGGGTGATAGAGCAAGACACTGTCTCTAAAAAAAAAATAAATAAATAATAAAAATTGAAATTAAAAAATGTTTATGCCTCGAATATATGATAAGCTTCGCAAATTGACATTGAAAACTCCTTGAAGATAAAAATTGCCATATACTCCTACAATGCCTAATAAATGCTCACTAAATATGGTTAAATTGAAATTTATCAGTATGATAATGGAATGATAATTGATCCTAAAATACTTGGGTGAAAATTGTATAAATTTGATTGCATTGTTAGCTCTGCTTTGGTGTAACCTTGAGCGGTTTACTTAATCTCTCTGGGCTTTATATTCTCTGCTATACAATGAGGAGATTGGATTAAATTATGTGATATTCTTTGTAGTATGAGGGCTGCCTATGGCTCTATTCATTTTTTTTTTTACTTAGCTTAAAATTGCTCCTAATAGATTGATTAGATGGCAAATGCAATGGGATGGTTTTCAAAAAGCCGTAATTCAAACACCTTATATATTCTTATTCCCTTGTATTTTATTAAGTTAACAAGTCCATTCTTCATTTTATCATTTAATTTAATTTAATTTTAATTTTTTGAGATGCTGTCTTGCTATGTTACCCAGCTGGTCTTGAACTCCTGGTACAAATGATCCTCCCACCTCAGCCTCCTGAGTATCTGGGATTATAAGTGTACACAACCATGCCCGGCTAAGTCCATTTTTTTAAATTAAGATATGTATGTATGCACATGTATATATATGTATATATCTGATTTATATGCAATAAACTGCAAATATTTAAGATGTACAATTCATGAAATTTCAACACGTACGTACTCAGGAAACCGTCACCATAATTAGGAAAATGAACATATCCACCACCCTCAAGTTTCTTCATGCTCCTTTGTAATCTTCTTCCCCTCTTGACTCATCCTGGGGCAACCGCTGGTTTACTTTATTTCACTTAGATTAGTTTGCATATTCTAGAATTTTATATAAATGAATCATATAGTATACATTTCTTTTCTGGCTTCTTTCCTTCAGCATGATTATTTTGCAATTAATGTATTTTGTTGTATGCTTGCCTTCTTACTACTAAGTAGTAGTCCATTGTGGATATGCCACTATTTGTTTATTCATAATGGATATTTGGGTTGTTTCTGTTTGTTGACTATTACAAATAAAGCTATTATGAACATTTTTGTGAGACTAGGCTTTTTATCTCTTGTGAGTAAATTCCTACAAGTAGAATGGTTAGGTTATATGCTCGGTACATGTATCACGTTTTATGAAACTTCCAAACAGCTTTCCAAAATGGTTCCAAATTGTACATTTTACATTCTCATTCATGGCTAAGTAAGTGAGAGTTCCAGTTGCTCAATATCTTCACCAATACTCAGTATGGTTAGCCTTTTTAATTTTAGTTTTTTTGGTGGTTAAGTAGAGGTATCTTATTGTGGTTTTTAATTTGTAGCTTACTAATAACTAATGATGCCAGACATCTTTTCATGTGCTTATTTGCCATTTGTCTTCTTTGGTTTAAGGTCTGTTTAAATCTTTGCCTGTTTTATTAACATGATGTCTTATTTTCAAGATGTAAGAGTTCTCTTTATATTGTAGATACAAATCCTTTTTCAAACAGATGTTTTGTAAATATTTTCTCCAGGTATGTGGATTGCCCTTTAGTAACAATGTCTTTTTTATTTTTTTAACAAATGAAACATTGTTCTAGAAAGTCATTATAATGTTTTTTGTAGGGCAGAGTTTTTAATTTTGTAAAGACTGATTTATTGATTTTTTTTTCTTTTATGGTTTTTGCATTTTTGGTTGTGTTAAAGAAATCTTTGCAAAACTCAAGGTCACCAAGATTTTCTCATTTTCTTATTAGAAGTTTTATAGTTCTAGTTCTTAGATTTAGGTCTGTGATCCATTAAGAATTAATTTTTGTTTATGGTGTGAGATAAGGGTCAAGATTCTTTTTTTTGCATGTGACTGTAGCATTATTCCAATACCATTTATTCAAATTATCATTTTCTTTTTCAAAATTTTTTTTTTTTTTTTTTTTTTGAGATGGAGACTCGCTCTGTCACCTGAGCTAGAGTGCCATGGTATCAGCCTAGCTCACAGCAACCTCAGACTCCTGGGCTCAAGTGATTCTCCTGCCTCAGCCTCCCAAGTAGCTGGGAGTGCAGGTGTGCACCACCACACTCAGCTAATTTTTCTATTTTTAGTAGAGACAGGGTCTTGCTCTTGCTCAGGCTGGTCTCAAACTCGTGACCTCAAGTGATCTTCCTGCCTCAGTTCCCAGAGTGCTAGGATTACAGGTGTGAGCCATCGTGCCCAGCCTCAAATTATCATTTTTGCAGTGAATTGAATTCTATTGAGTCTATTTCTGGACTCTGCACTTTATTCCATTGATCAGTTGCTTATTTAACCAACATCAGACTTTCTTGATTGTTACAGCTTTTTAATAAGTCTTTTTTTTTTTTTTGTAAAAAACCTTTATTTGGTTTTACATGGGAAGGAACAGGAGACATAGAGTAAAAAGTTTTAGGATTGGCTAGTTTGAGTAATTTCAGCAAGCTTTGAACACAAGAACCATTCCTGGCTGTCTGGCATCTAGGCCTGGGATAATTAGGGCAAGTGGATAGTGATCCAGAGTGTGAGACTCCAATAAACAAGGTGGTTGGGCTGTGAGCTCTAGAGTGGTTGGTTTGTGTTCAAAAAGTACACTCACAGGTGAATTGTTTACCATCTCTAGGAACTGACTAACCATAAGAGGGGCAGCCCCTCCAGGGTCAGCAATGACCCAGATGTCAAAGCATCAGAATAGAGAAAATAAAAAACACAGTTAATACATGGCTCCAGAGACTTTTGCTTCAGGTAAGCAAACCTCAGCTGTGACAGTATATACCTGTCTCTCCAGATTTCATGGTGGTGGTTTTTCCTGTGACCACAGTTCCCTGATGGGTGCAAAAAAAATGATTATTTTCAGTTTGTTCCATTTTTTCTTGTTACAAGGAAGGGAGTGATGACTTCTAAGCTTGTTATGTGTCAGAATTAAAACCAGAAGTCTCCAATCCATTTTTAATTGTTATGCTAATTTTAGTTCCATGCCAAGCCTAATATATTTGCAGTAGCTTCCAGATTTTAAGGAATTACCCGAGAAAATTTCTTCTAATGAAGATTTTGCTTAGCCTAGGAGTGGGAAAGCAAGCAGTTTCTTTATACAGTACCCTTTGCTTTTATTTTGCTTTAAAATTTAAGATGAAACAATATAAAAATATTGTCTCGTGGTTACTTTTTTTAAGGAAAATGCCAGGAAATTATTTTCCTTTACAAATTAGCTGTTCAAACATTATTTAGGGAAGCTAAAGAATAAATGGCACAAAACTCTAGTAATTTCTTTCTGATGTTATATGTTGCCTAAAGCACTGGACTAGGCATTTGAAGACTCAGGTTTGAGTACTGATTATTAATTACCAGGTGGATATCTTTGAAAGTAGTTCTCACCCAAATTTCTCAGTATGTGAATTTGGATAATAATACTTACCTATCTCATTTTCAATGTATGACAGGGCATGTGGAAATTGAAATTTATATTACAAAACACTACAGAAATGTAGAAAAATAATATTAATAACTCCCATGCACATCTTTCCAAGAATAGGCAATTAAAAGGGACTAAAAAAGCTTCTAATACTGGCTGTTAGAAATCACAGCCTCAGACCAAACACCTGTTAAGAATGAGTAAACTGGCCGAATAGAACACAGATGGAAGAGAGACATAGGTTTGTATTCTTGGCTCCCTTACTGTTTTCTGGGCAACAGAACCTAAATGACTCTGTGATGAGAAAAGTAAGTGCTGTGTAAGGAAGTGAAGGATAACAAATAAGTCTCATCAAAATAAGCAACCAAGTGCACAATTTCTCAGAAAAGTTAACTAAGTAGGAAGTTTAAATTGCCTCCATGACAAAGTATGCCATTGCTGGTGGCTGGTAAAGTCAAATGGGGATTCCAGCACATATTACCATGTCTGTTGGCCAGACCGATAGAGGACTTACATTCCTGGCTTGACAATATGTCTTTTTCTTTAGCAGTAAATCCAATACAAACGACGAACTACAGATAGAAAATGCTCACAGACTGTGCTTTGGGTAATAACGCTAGGCGGAGAATTTTATTGCCCAATAAACATTTGTCCCAGGTATGTCATAAAGCATAGATAGGAAGGCAACAATTCCCCCTAAATTCTCTGTTTTCCGCAATTGTGTTCCTGTTTTTCAACATTGAAAGTGATGAAGTTTTATACTGTTTGTTTGTATCTCTGGTCGTAACAAACACAGAGATATCTTGCTGAATGATGTGAATGATTTCACTTCCCCAGGATATTTAATGTTAGGAAAGACTGATGAAGGGACCTAGCATTTCTTGAGCACCTACTATGTAACTAGCTCTGTGGAGCTGATACATTTTAGAAGGAAGTAGATGGCAAGGTAAGCTAACTTGGATTTGGATCCTTGGTCACACAAGCTGTATGACTTTAGGCCATGTGTCCTCTGTCTCAGTACTTCTTTTTTATTTTCTCATTTGTAAATTGGGGATAATAATACAATCTGCCTTAAAGGATTTTGGAGACTTAGTATATGTAAAATCCTGGTGCAGAGATGTAGCTATCACTTATTTGCAATGTGTTAGACCATCCTTAAAAGAGCTCTGTCAATTAGGTATATTCCACCCGGATTGTATAAAAATCAAAAGTGAAACTGAGAAAAGTTAAGAAATGTGCTCAAGTGAGAAATATGGCAGGATTTGAGTAGGGTTTTTCTGGCATCCCTATCTGGGCTCTTTTCAGTCTATTGAATGGTAGAATAACAATTATTAATATAAAACATGTACATATTATATGTTATATGCTATATGACACATGTTAATATAATACAAGTGTTATATGTATATTTAATCCAGCACTTTTTATCTCAAAACATTAGCTTCACTTATGTCTTCCTTAAAGCCCAAGGTTTTGACGTTTAAGTGAACTGGTAATTTTTCTCTCGATTATGTTTCTTTCTTTGTGAGAAAAATTCACACTACTCTGATTCTGTGAGAAAGGGTAAAAAGTTCAACTACCACCAATTTGGTTTATGTGTCAGAACTTATAGGTAGGGATCATTGTATTGTATGAACCAAAAAGTGAATCTTTGAAACAAATTGCAAAGAGATGGCAAATTAATAAAGTACTCATCTACATGGCAAGCATTATTTGGATCAATTTTTGAGAAATTGATATATCTATAAAATTTTATCATTACCATTAAATTTATGATTGTTTTATGTTATTTCTTGCATGGCAAAATTGTAACCAGTTCTGAATAGCAATCAACTTTCAAATATAAGAAAAATGTGGATTAGGTAAATTAATTTCACTAAAGAAATAACCTGCATACTGAATTTTATAAAATAGAAAAAAATGGAAAGTATTTAAAAATACACTATTATATCTGGGTCTTTGGGCTTTCTCAATTGGTAAAAAAAAAAAAAACACTATTATTTTTAAAGGCAATTTCAACAAATTGAAAAAAATTTTTTCACTTTTCAAATTGACTGCAAATTGAGTATAAGTGTATCAATTTTAATTTCAGTAATGTGCTTGGCAAAAAAATATAAATGAATAGCACATGGAATGCTGCCATATTTTGATTATGTAAATTAAAAATTTTGATGTAGAGTTATTAAGCAATTTTGTCAGATGCTAATGTTTAACAGAGTAATGCTAATTTTCTTTACCTTGTTCTGACTAATTAATGCTACCTTTATGAAATTTTTTAAAGACTCTTACTTAAACTTTAATGAAGCTAGTTAGTCCCCAGAAGAGAGTAATAAGATATGAGTTGTTGGACGGTAAATAACATGACTAGTTATTTAAAAAGAAGGAAGCCATTTCTCATATGTGGACACTAAAGATAGTGGAAAACCAACTTTTGAGGATGGGGTGGGAGGTCAAGTTAATGTGTGAAAAAGATTTTGAAGGTGGTGAATAAGATTAAAAAGCAGAATCATATATATTGTAAATTTACCTACCTTGTGCAAATGCAATAAAAAAAGAGCAATAATAAATGTTTATCTGTGTTTGCTTTCTAGAAAAAGCCCAATAAATTTCAATACCTCAAAATATTTTTTTCAAAAAGGAAAGAATGGAACAGCTAGTTCATATAGTAGTTATATTTCCTATAAGAAAAAAATTATGTAAATTAAGTACACAAAGTACAGGCATACTCACTTATTTTTGGAAAAAAAAAAAACAAAACCCACCATCACCACACTGGAATTATGAACCAGAAGTTAAAATATAAAACTGTAGGAAGCAGGAGGAAGTCAAAAAAATAATCCATCACGACCAAGTGGGCTACACCCCAGAGATGCAGGGATGGTTCAACATATGTGTATCTATAAGTGTAATTCACCACATAAATAGAAGCAAAAACAAAGACCATATGATCCTCTCAATAGACACAGAAAAAAATTTGACAAAATTCAGCACCCTTTTGTAATAAGAACGCTTAACAAAATAGGCATAGACAGGACCTACCGCAAAAGAATAAAGTGTTATAAATAAAGAAACTACAGCAAAAAGTTTGCTGCAGTCTTGTACCGTCTTTGTGTGAGTCTGTGTCTCTTTGTGTGTTCATTTCTCGGCCCCTAGAAATGGGCCACGTCAAGGATATCTAAAAGGGGGGCAGAGATCAAACTATTGCTCTTCGTTGATGCTATGTTCTTATATTTATAAAACCCCAAAGATTCTGCCAAAAGACTACTGGAATTGATAAATAAATTCACCAAAGTCTCAGATTACAAAATCAATGTAGACAAATCAGTAGCGTTCCTGTATGCCAACAACAGTCAAACTGAGAACCAAATCAAAGACCCTATACCATTCACAAAACAACAAAGAAAATAAAATTCCTAGGAAGATATTTAACTAAGGAGGTGAAAGACCTCTATAGGGAGAACTGTGAAATACTGAGGAAGGAAAGAGCACAGGATATAAACAGATGGAAAATCATACCATGCTCATGGATCGGTAGAATCAACATTGTTAAAATGTCTATACTATCCAAAGTGATCTACAGATTGAATGCAATCCTTATTAAAACACCAACAGTCATATTTTGTAGATCTATAAAAAATACATCTACACTTCATATGGAACCAGAGAAGACCCTGTATAACCAAAGCAACCTTAAGCAAAAATAATAAATTTGGAGGCGTCAATTTTCCAGACTTCAAGCTATATTACAAGGCTATAGTAACCAAAACAGCATGGTACTGGTACAAGAACAGAGACATAAACCAATAGATCAAAGAGAACCCAGATATAAAATCGTCCTCATATTGCCATCTAGTCTTTGACAAAGCAGACAAAAACATACACTGGGGAAAAAATCATTAATAAATGGTGCTGGGAAAATTGGATAGTCACATGTAGAAGACTGAAACAGGATCTGCACCTCTCACCTCTCACAAAAATCAATTCATGATGGATAACAGACTTTAACCTAAGGTATGAAATCATAAGAATTCTATTAATAAAAGAAAATGTTGGGAAAATGCTTATAGACATCAACCTAGGCAAAGAATTTATGAAGAAGAGCCCAAAAGCAACCACAGCAACAATAATAAATAGGGCCTTATCAAATTAAAAAGCTTCTATACGGACAAAGAAACTATCATTAGAGCAGATAGACAACTTACAGAATGGGAGAAAATATTTACATGCTGTATATCCAATAAAGTGCTGATAACTAGATTCTATATAGAACTCAAGCAAATCAGCAAGAAAAATCAAACAACCCCATTAAAAAGTGAGCCAAAGATATGAACAGAAACTTTTAAAAAGAAGAAAGACTAATGGCCAACAAACATGAAAAAATGCTCAATATCCCTGATCACCAGGGAAATGCAAATCAAAACCACAATGAGATATCACTTAACTCCCATGAGAATGGCTTTTATCAAAAAGTCCCAAAACAACAAATGTCGGTGTGGATGTGGAGAGATAGGAACATTCATATGCTACTGGTGGGACTGCAAACTAGTACAATCTCTATGGAAAGTAGTATGGAGATACCTCAAAGAACTAAAAGTAGAACTACCATTTGACCCAGCAATCCCACTACTTGGTTTCTACTCAAAGGAGAAAAGACATCTGCACTCAAATGTTTATAGCGGCACAATGCACAATTGCAAAGATATGGAAACAACTCAAATGCCCATCAATACATGAGTGGATTAATAAAATATGGTATATGTATACCATGGAGTACTACTTAGCCATAAAAAATGGTGAACGACCTATTGTATTATCCTGGATGGAGCTGGAGCCCATTCTTCTAAGTGAAGTATCATAAGAATGGAAAAACAAGTATCACATGTGCTCAGCATTAAATTGGTACTAATCAATCAACACTAAGGTGCACATATGGGAAGTAACATTCATAGGGTACTAAGTAGGTAGGAGGAGGGGAGGGGTAAATCCACACTTAACATATGCAGTACACACTCTGGGGGATAGGCACGCTTGTAGCTTTGACTCCGGTGGTGCAAAGGCAATTTATGTAACCAAAGCATTTGTACCCCTGTAATAACCTGAAAAAAAATTGAATAGGAGAAAAGAAACTGACATTGTTAAATGTACACCCAGAGAAATTTTCTTTGCTAGATGTATTGTATTCCTTTTAACCCTCTAAGCAACCCTATAAGGTAAATATTATCTTGATTTGTATATGAAGAAGCTTATATTCACAGATTAATAAATAACACAGGTTCACATGGGAAGTGAAAAACAAAAAAACAAAAACCAAAAGAATAAAAAAGACAACTTGTGGAACCTCTTATGAAACAAATCATGAGGACAGCATGAATACTGCTGGAAGAAATTTGAGGAACATCAAATTTCTGTGAACTGATTCATGGTGGAGCTAGAAATTTACTGATATACTTCACTAATATAATTATAAATACCTATTTATTCATAGGTGAATATTATTTAGTCTAATTTTTTCTATACTGCCTCTTCCTCATCTGGTCTCATCTTTTCCTCGTCTGGTCTGGTATCCTCTTTCTCGTCCAGTCTTGTCTTCCTTGTCCAGTAGTCAGGTCTCCTCTTCTGGTCAAGTATCCTCTTCCTTGTCTGGTCTCATCTCCTCTTTGGTCTGGTCTTCTCTTCCTTGGCCGATGTGGTCTGTCTCCTCTCTTCTCCTCCTTTTTAAAAAGTCTTGAAATTGGTAGTATAATGTCTTCATCTTTTTCAAAGTTATTTTGGATCGTTTAGGTCTTCTGCATTTCCATATAAATTTTAGAATCAGCGTTTCATTTCTACCAAAAAGCCTGCTGGGATTTTGCTTGGGGTTGCCTTCAGTCTATAAATCTATTTGGGAAGAACTGATGACATCTTAACTGAGTTTTCTGATCCACTAAGTTTTATTTCTCTGTTTATCTAGATCTTTAATTACTCTCAGCAGAGTTTTGTAGTCTTCTGTGTATAGGTCATGCACACCTTTTACCAGTTTTATCCCTAAAATTTCACATTGTTGATGCTAATGTGAATTATTCTTTTGTTCATTCATTCATTCATTCATGGAGACAGGGTCTCACTCTGTCACCCAGGCTGGAGTTCAGTGGCCCCATCATAGCTCACTGTAACTTCAACTCCTCCCATCCCAGCTTCGCAAAGTGCTAGGATTGCAGGTGTGAGCCACTAAGCCTCCACCGTGAATTTCTTTTTTTTAAAGAAACGATTTCAGTTTGTAATCCACTTCCCCCTTCCTCCCGTGATTTTTGATTGCTAAACTAACCTTCATTCCTGGAATAAACATTTGGTTATGATGTTTTATACTAATATTGTTTTAAACTGTGGTTCATAGCTTGGCTTGGGAAATTAGTTTAGAAAGTTATGATCACTATTCCAAAAGAATGAAATGGAACATACCAGACTATATTAAACTATTGCTTCATGAGATTTTTGTTTTGTATATATACAGGTACTAAATTGTAATGTAAAATACATTTCTTGCCCTAGGGCATGTCAAAAATTTCAAAAAATCCCTTAACTATTTCACTTTGTGAGCCTGTAGATAATGAGATAACTCAGAAAATGAGGTTCTGGATTAGATGAGGTACACTTGGAATGAAAGGCACAGTGTTAAGTCAAGGAGAAAATGAGGAAATAGGAGTTTCTGTAGAAAAGCCTTATCTATTTCTTAATTTTATTGGAGGGATATTTATGGCAACATGTTGAAGTTCATGGGCTGTGAAAGGATGTAATTAGTTACAGATGATAATTTAGTGTTCTTGTCTAAAAAATTTGGCAGTCTATCAGGTTTGGAGAAGTCTGTCCAAAAACATCCTCTTTTGTATGATGTTAAAATGTGGCTTTTCCCTTCTAGAAATATTATTTTGAATAAAATCAAGCAGAAACTATTAATTGGCTTACATAAGGATATTGGTTCTTATAACATCTCTTCATATGTAATGAGAACTTAATTCTTATAGAAGCACAGAACTCTTGAGATACTAGCTAGTGATTTCGATTACTGGTTTGTTTTGGGCTCAGTTGGGGAAAATGAATAAATGATTTAGAAGAATCTTTTTGGTACTTTTCAGTTCCAAAATGTTGTGGTTATGTGTTTCTTTCTCAATCTTACTCCATTATTTCTCAGTTTAATCCAAAGGTAGTGTATTAGTTTTAAATTTCTGGGGGAAAGAATATGAATAGCCTAGATGCCGGGTCAACCTCTAGATCAATTAGGTAGAACCAAGGAAGTATATTAAAAATATCTTGGATGTGCATCTTTTCCCTGTGTTTACAGCCCTATCCAGAGAAGAGTGAATCACTGGTAGCTCGACAGCCATCCCAAGAGATGTTTATTGATTAATAACAAGTTAATCAGTTAAATTATAACAATATTGAAGATCAAATTATGGTGTCGAAATAATTTATTTTCTGGGTGACTTAAATTAATCACTTTTCTTTAAAGCCATGATTCTTAGCCTTTTCTGTGTCAAAAAACCACCTTTGGAAAATCTGATAAAATACCATCATCTCCTTGAAGGCCATCTAATAAATGCAGACTAAGAGTGCCTACTTTAAGTTTTTTAATTAAACAATTTAACATGCATTGTTAAATTCCCATGTACAATCTAGTTTTTCATGCTTTTTAAAACATTTTTGAAAATTTTATTTGTTTTTAGACTAGTCAAGTGCGCTAGTGAGAAGGGGGAAAGTACTAGTTTTTCATGCGATAGCCTGAAATGTTATAGAATAGGAATGATTATTTCCAGTTATAACTATTATTTGAGAAAGTATTTTCAAGAAACAGAACTAATTCTTGAATCTCTGACAAAATGAACAATAATAGGAACCATAAAGAATTTCAGGACAGGTTGAATAATTCAAGAAATGCATGTTTGCTGATATGATTTTCAAAGAATGTCTCAGGAGTTCATCATATGAACAGAAAGAGCTAAGTGTTGGAGGAAGGAAGGTAACCAGGTCAGAAAACAGTTTATAAACTTATGTTCTAAGACTTTTTAGCTCTAAGATTCTATGATTCTATCCCTAAATATTATATTTAACTTAGAAATAGATTATTTTATAAATCTTTGATTCAGGTTGCTTTGACAAATAAAACAACTGTATGATCTTTGTTTTTATGATATAGGTGCAAGATAAGTGTGAATATTCAGATAAATCATGACTAAAATTTATAGTTTGTAACATCAGGTATAAAATTTATACCTTTCTAAGTTATGATTGCCTGATAAGTTTTTATCAGGCCAAAACATTTTTTAGAAAATTATGACCACTTGTTATGTAATGTCTCTTTATGGTTTATATTCGTTTTTATCCTATATCTTAATAATAACTAACACTTACCAAGTTATTACTTACGTTAAGGATCATTCGTAGCATTTTACATGTTCTAACTTGGTTAATCCTCAAAACAACTCCATGAGGCAAGTACTAACTATTATTATCCTCATTTTACAGATGAGGAAACTAAAGTATAGATTATGTATTAATAGTAAATGACATTTTTACCTCTTTCAGAGCTGGGATTCTTGACTTTCCATACATTCATGCAGTGTTTCCTTAACCCAGTTATAAATCTTTGATTATATAGACCTTCTTTCTTTGTCTTTCCCTAAATGTTACTTAGCACAGTGCTTTGCACATAATTTAGACTTTAATAATGGTGTATCGGTTGTAAAATGTATAGTCTAGATCAAACCCATTCTTTTTATTTGTCTAGAAATTTTATTGCTCTTATTAGCTATTATTTTTTATTATTACTGAAAAATTCATAAATTTGTTTTAAGGTACTGCATTGTTAAAAACATGATAACGTAGGTGGGGCACAGTGATTCACGCCTATAATCTCAGCATTTTGGGAGGCAGAGGCAGGAGGATCTCTTGAGCCCAGAAGTTTGAGGTTGCAGGGAGCTATCATGGTGCCACTAGCCTGGGAGACAGAGCCAAGACCCTGTCTCTATTTAAAAATAAAATGATAAAATTAACCAAAATATATGCATTCACATTAAAATTTATTTCATCTGTTACCAATGTTAGAAATAGATGACACGTATACTTTTAAAATACACCTCTTTGCCATGCCTTAATGGTGTACATAATAATGAAACCTTAGTCTGTGTTCTGAATTTTAAAAATAAATGGTAAAACTTCTTGCCATTTTTATTTTTATTATGTGCATGACTTTCTTCCATGAAATTGTTATAACTTTGACATATTCAGGTCAAGCAGCTTTTTCTTTTAGTCTCATTTTGAGTCATTGTTAATATATTTACTTTTGTTTTATATAGATTTCAAGCTTTCATTCTTCCTTCCCCCATGCCCACCAAATAAATAATTATTTGAAAGTTTAACTCATTGAGCTACATTGCTACTGTTTTTTTAAAGTTCTGTTTTGAAATGTTTACATGCCATTTTAGAGCTTTACTGATTTTTTTAAGTGAGCCGAAATGATTTATTTGATTTCAGATAACAATTTATTCTCTTGAGAATCATGCCCAGTATTATAACTCTTGTCCTTTAAATATTTAGCGGGGTTAATACCATTATCTGGGACTTTAAATGGAAATTTAGGCCAAAGAGCCTCCAACAGCACATGGGAAAAAACATAGGTAAACATATGGCTCTTCCTGCCCTAATGCTCTGCTCTTTTGTGACTATTCTTCCCTTTGTGTGCCTAATATATACTTAGTTTAAATCTACTTTTCTTTTATCAGTCTGACACAAATGTGGCTAAAGAACCATTCTCCTTTTTCTGTTTTAGGAAGGAGCATAACCACATTAATAAGTGACTGGGAAGCATTTGTACAAAACTGAAATATATAAAAATTAAAGTCTAATGTAGGAATAATAGAAGATCAATAACTTGGTATATACACTGGTTACCCAGTATAAGAAGCTATCTTTCTAATGGCTGTGTATGTGACAGTTATCAATCTATCGTCCGTGTTCTATTTAAAACATTTCAATAGATGTTAATGTTAATGTATTTTTATCATTAATTTCGTAGCTCAGGCATTTAAAGTGCTATTTGGATAAGAGTGAACTTTTGATATTGTTCAAGTTCAAACTATAATAAATACATTCATAATTTAAATAGAGGAGAAGAAGAGAGAAAGAGAATTCTTAATTGGATATCTGCTTAGTACCAGATACTTTATATATTACATATTTTTAATCCTCATTACAATCTTTTGAGGTTGGAAATTCCCCATTTTACAGATGGGCAAATTGAGGGTGAGAGAGGTAGTACAGATAGTGGCTACACTGGAAATTATGTCTGATTTGAAGGCCCATGTTCTTTGCAGATGTTCCTTCAGTATGAGCTGAATCGAAGATAGAATCTGATGGGAATTACATATATTTTAATCCTCCTTTCCATCTCCCACTTTTACTGTTGCCAGGCCTGTCTTTTTGGGTTTCGTTGAACTTTTATGAAAGTGATATATGCTCCTTATAGAACACTTAAACATATGAAAAGTATAAATATGAAGAAATAAATCTAAAATTTCACCAATCATAGGTAGTCATTCTTGATATTTAGGATTTTGTAATACATTTTTTATATAATTGAAATTATAGCATTTAATTTTGTCTCTTGAATTTTCATCTGAGGTAATAGAAGTATTTCTTTATATGATTTGCAACATGCATTATTTGATATGTATGTAGTACAATGTATCATAATTAAAGGGATTATCCACCTTGGACATTTAGATTGCTTGCGCTTTTTTCCTTTTGAAAGTATCATTGAAATGGACATTCTTGTACATACCCAGTCAAGGGGTTCCCTAATTTCTCCACTAACCATACTTCCCCCGACTCCTCAACATATTCGACCCTGCCTAAGCCTAAGGATGTGTAGTCAACATGTTGTGTTTGAGTTATTTGTATTAGTCTGTTGTCTGTCCTCTTCCATTTTGTCCTTCCTTCTCCTTGGGTGTGGTTACAGTATTTCTAAAATACAATTTAGGTTTATTTGTTTCGGTTTGCTCTCATTTTAGGTGTTCTCCCTCTTCTCATTCTTACTTTATTTTTACATATATAGAGTATTAACATACTTTCCAAAGTCAAAACTATTCAGAAAGGTATATTCCTTTTCACATCCTTTCCTTCCTATCTTGTCTCTCCCACCCCTTAATTAGGTAACCAACTTCATTGTCTTCTGGTTTATCTTTCTTTTCATTTTTGTAACGATAAGTATATTGCGTGTTTTCTTATTTTCTCCTTTTTCTTACACAAAAAGTATCATACTGTCTTCTTTTGATTGATGCAAAACAGTGAAAATTAACCTCAGCTTTTATGAGAAGATATTTTGATGTTATAGATAAAGCTGCCTAGTAAGCCAAATAGAGCAGACACAGTAAAACACATTCAACTGCTAGAAGACTCAAATGACCAGTGTATTTAATTTTTGCAGATACTTTCTATTTTCTTTTCTTTTTCTCCTTTTCTTTCTTTCTATCTTTTTCTTCCTTCCTTCCTTCCTTCCTTCCTTCCTTCCTTCCTTCCTTCCTTCCTTCCTTCCTTCCTTCCAAATGGACAAGTATAATGATGTTGATGATTAATTTTAAAGTTGAAATAAAATTTATTTAATTAGTTTTGTAGAGATCACTCAGGCTGGAGTGCAATGGTACAGTCATAGCTCGCTGAATCCTTGAACTCCTGGGCTCAAGCGACCATCCCCCTCACCCCCATCTCAGCCTCCCAAGTAGCTATGATGACAGGGGCATGCCACCACGCCCAACAAATTTTATTTTATTTTACTTTTTTAGAGATGGGGGTCTCACTATGTTGCCCAGGCTGTTCTTGAACTCCTGGGCTCAAGCAATTCTGCCTCAGCTTCCCCAGTTGTTGGGATTACAGGCATGAGCCACCACATGTGGCTCTGAAATGAAATTTAAAATTTACCATCTAGACAGTAAATATGTATTTAACTTAATCTTCTGTGGCTGTATTTACAGATCACATTAAGTTCTCAGTGATACATTTAAAAAATCAAAATGTTCCAAGTCCCTCTGAGTAATAAAAGAGAATTATGAACAGTTTTGTGTTCATTAACTTTTATTCTAGTTCTTTGAAAATTTATAGTCCAAATGCCTTTCAGTTAAAAAGATAGTCACTTAACCAGAATTCTCCTTCCTGTATCTAAATAACACATGGTCATCTTCAAGGAGTTAGTTATAAAAACTTATTTTGGGGTATAAATTCTTAACTGGGTTTTAAAGGATAGAAGAGATGTAGTAAGGTGAACAGGTTCAATAGAAACTATAGGGACTTGAAAAAATGAGTGTAGCCTAATTGACGAAGGAGATGGTTAGAGTTCAGTGTATCTAAATATGCCTGCAAACCCGCATGCAGGAAATTCCTCTAGTTCTACGTGTGCCATGGGCCAGCTGGTAATAAACTTTGTGACCTAAGTACATCAGAAATTAAACAACTAGGTTTACAAATTGATAATCCGTGTCCTAGTACTGTACAAGGTATTATAGGACAAATGATAGAATGTAGTAAACTAATTTTTAATTTATTTCTTGGAGATGTTTATTCACAAGGTATTTTTCTATCCCAGAGTATAAAAATTAATTCAGGTACTGGAAAGTGTCTTTACCCTTTTTCTTATTTCTTCCTCTCTCTAAATAGAGAGTACTCTACAGCTCTGCTTAAAGAATTGGCACTTGCAGAATTCAGTTTACTAAACACAACCAGGAGAGCTAATCTGGAAGGACTATATGCTCAGCCTTTTGGCTCTTTGATTTGGGATTGGGGAGGTGGAGGTGGGCTCATGCAGACAGTCTTCATTCTTTGCTTTAGCACTTAATTCAGCAGTCCCCAACCTTTTTGGCACTAGGGACTGGTTTCATGGAAGACAATTTCTCCACCTCCCACCCGGGTGCAGGGCTCAGACAGGGATGTCAGCGATGGGGAGCTGGAGAGGGGCTGTAAATTGACTTCCTGCTGTATGATGACCCCCTTCTCCCAAGTTTCATGGAAGACAATTTTTCCAGGGATGGGGAATGGGGAGGTGTGGGGGGAAGGGAAGCAGTGGGGGAGCTCTGCGGCCCAGTCCCTAGCAGTTCCTGGGGGTTGGGAACTGCAGACTTAATGAATTCTTAATGTGCACTTGATATTGTGTTGTGTGCTAGAGGGGATACAAAGATAATTAAGGCATAGTTCTGACCCCGTAAAACTCCTACTTTTAAATTCTGTAGTATAGCATGTTCATATAACCTTCTTGGGAGATCATTTTGTATAACAGTTAAGGCCATGGGCTAAGGAATCAGACTACTTATGTTCATGTCCTGGCTCCAGCACTTTGCATGTCTGTGAGCAAATTATTTGACACCTGAGTTACCTCAAGTTCTTCATTTTTAAAATGGAGACAATAATTATACCTGCTTTATGGAGTTACTAGGATGAATTGATATAAAGACTGTAAAGCTCTTCATTGTAGGGCTTGACAGCTTTGAGAGTCTGATAAATAGCAGCTATGGTTTATAGTGCGAAAGAGTTTGGAAATATACATAAGGCAATGACAGACTCCACCTAGGGAGTCAGGTAACATTTTCTGGAAGAGTTCTGTTGGAACTGGGCCTTAGTAGCAGAAATTTGATTGGTCAAGAAAGCTCTGAGCATTCCAGGAACTTTGGGGAGGCAGAGATTTAAAAAGAGTGATATTTTCAGAAGCTGCTGTGTTGCTCAATTTGGCAGGGCTATTCCAAAGGATGAGACTTTACATACGTGTGTAAAACAAGTGGATTTCCTCCCTCTTACAATCTTTTACCAGCTTCCTATTGCTTTTGGGATAAAGTACTAAATTCTTAATGTGGAATACAGCACTCCTGTCATAGTTATAAACTAAAAATAAAATCCTAAGCAGACACCTCCCCCCCTGACTGAACAGACTCCCTCTTGGCTAAGGGGACCTCAGAAAAATAGTAAAGCTATGATGGAAAGGGAGGTTTGACACACCTCCTACTACTCCCTCTTTTTTGGAGTTTAAACACACCGACATTAATGTTAAAGTAGAGATTATACGACTGATGAAACAGACTCTTTGTGGCAGTAAGATATTATATTACAAACAGGACCTAAGGCTATGCAAGGCAAAGGTTAAGTCAGGCCTTAGAACCCCCCAAATCTCATTAAATGGTTTTTTTAAATTACTTTGGTATAATGTGGCTTACTTTCCAACCTGGCTGGTATAGCATCACGTGACAGACAGCGGACCCCTTATCTTAACTCAAGCATTCCTTTCTACCAACTCCAAGTCTTTAAACAAAACTTTATCTCTTTAACCAATTACAAATCAAAGAATCTCTGAACCCACCTATAAGCCTCTGCTTCGAGATGTCCCGCCTTTTCGA
>CAUYSK010123840.1:0-24265 GCA_963575035.1 Avahi laniger
ATATAGCAAAAATTAGCCGGGCATGGTGGCACATGCCTGTAGTCCCAGCTACTTGGGAGGCTGAGGCAGTAGGATCGCTTGAGCCCAGGAGTTTGAGGTTGCTGTGAGCTAGGCTGACGCCACGGCACTCGCCCCAGGCAACAAAGTGAGACTCTGTCTCAAAAACAAAAAAAAAAGAAAAGACACTAAAATATAGACTCATGGAAATTATGCTAACCATATAGTCTTTATTCAAATTGGCTGGCCACCAAGACTAGTAGTACAAAAATGGCAAAACTTAGACTCAGAGCTTGTGGATCTAACTAATTCCTTACAAGAGAAAAGGGTTCCCCTTTTAAAAGACTCAGCATTTCCTTTTACAACCACCAAACCGAGGCTTGAATTCCTTACCTCTGCTACGTATTCCATCAATGATAGTTAAGCTATGCGCTTCAACACCTCCTTTGATTAGGTGCTCTCTGAAGAGTCCCACGTGTTCCTTTAGAACACCTACTCTTTGCCAGAAACTGCCACTGAAGCTGCAGTGGTGAACAAGACAGAGATGGTCCCTGTCCTCATGGAACATAGGTGATGTAAATGCATCCTTTCAGGCGTGAACAGTCCAACACAGAATAGGTGGGGCTGTCACCTCAGTCACTCCTAAAGGAATGCTCATGTCAGAACAAAAATGCCTAGAACTGCTGTGTCTGTTTTCTTGGCACCCACATCACATACCCTGTTGACTCCTGGAGATTCAGTAGACCTAGAAGTCCCCTCTTCCCTTGTCCTTACAGCATTGGGTTTGTAGACCCAACCAGATTTACCTAGAAAGGATCTGTTGAAGTCCAAAAAAGGCGGCTTCAAGAATTGGCAGGCTTGACTGAAAAAGAAAGTTACAACAGGACCCAAGTGCTGAATTAAAACTTTCCTTATATTCCTTGTTATTTTCTTGGATGGCTGATTATATTAGCATCTCTTCCTCTTTCGTTTGTTCTTGTTAGGTCCGTCAACTGGAATCCAACCTTCTTCCTAAGCACCAAAAACATCTAAACTCATCAGGTACTGTGAAACCCACAGAGCAAGAAAAGTTGAACTTAAAGAGAGAATGTGAACAGTTTCAGAAGGAACGATCTCCTGCTAATAGAAAGGTGAGATTTTGAGAGTACACACTGTGTTTCTGGTTCTATAACGTGTCTCTAAGCGTATGTTTCTTCTCATATGTGCTTATAAGAAAATGATTACAATGGCATGTTTGGATTCTTCTTTATCATCTCTTTATGCTTTTGCAGTCTTCTCAAAACAGTATCATAGTTCTTTCTGATTGAATAATGGTTGAAAAAAGAACAATTTAAGTTTTCATAAAGACAGTTAATCATCTTCGTTAGTATTATAAGCCTTTGTAAGGTAGCAAAATATATATAGCCTGAACATTAGAAACATCTTTATATGGTATTATTTATTGCTGTTTAACAAATCCAAACAACAAACATTTTTCGTCTCATCCGTGGGTCAGGAATTCAGAAGCCACGTAACTGGGTGGTCTGACTCAGGGCTTTCGTGAGGTTGCAGTCCAGATGTTGGCCAGGGCTGTGGTTATCTGAAGGCTTTGCTGGGACCAGAGGATCCACTTTCAACCTCACTCATGTAACTGTTAACGAGAGGATTCTGACACAGCTGGCTGATTGCCTGAGACCCCAGCTCCTCATCACCTAGGCCTTTTCTCACTATGTGGCAGCGAGCTTCCCCCAGAGCGAGTGATGAGACGACAGACAGACACTGAGACCAAAAGACCAAGACAGAGCTGTGGTGCCTTTATTAGCAAACCTCAGAAGGGACATACCAACATTTCTGCTGTATTCTGTTTGTCACACAGACTAGCCCTGGTCTAGCGTGGGGAGGAACTCTTCAAGAGGATGCATGCCAGCAGGTGGGGGTCATCTCAGAGGCTGGCTACCACATGGTCAGACCTCTGTAGTGCAGCTTAGTGTGCTTCCTATACTTTGTCCCAAAAGTTAGAGTTCTGGACCGGTGTTATTTTGGGGTGATTGTTGTTACTCTTTTTTTCTCTCTTTCTTGTTCTAAAGTGAAACTCAGAATTTTCACTATTACCTTCCTCTTCCTAAAAATATAGTTTGTTCATTCTTCCCAGAATTTTAAACAATGTTGCTTTTGTTATAAAATATTCATAACAATTTTTTAAAATTTGATTATCATGACCATTTGCAACAAGAAGGCAAGTTGTGCTCTAAAGCTGAAATGCCATTTAATTTCAGGTACATTCAAGTAAACTTTTTAGAAAGAAAGTGAGTTTCGTCTAGCTGTTTGTCAGGGGAAAAGTCTTGTGATAGGTCTTTAAATAATGCTTTTTAAATGGACCTGGGAAGATTATACTTCTGTTTAACTGAGCTCTTTTTGATAGAAGCAAAATCAGCATTCTAGAATAGTGTCATATGTTTTCTACTTACCAGTGTTCTGACTCCCAGTGTCCTGTAGCTCATTAGATTCTTCCTGTAGTAAAGAGAATTCCAGAAATGGATACTTATAAAATCTTCAAATTTCATCTTTAAAATTGAGAATGGGCTGGGCATGGTAGCTCATACCTGTAATCCCAGAACTTTGTGAGGCTAAGGCAGGAGGATTGCTTGAGACCAATAGTTCAAGACCAGCCTCGGCAACATAGCAAAATCCCATCTCCACAAAAAGAAAAATAAATTAGCCTGTAAGGATGTGTGCCTGTAGTCCTACCTATTCAGGAGAATGAGGTGGGTGGACCACTTGAGCCCAGGAGTTGGAAACTACAGTGAGCTATTATCATGCCACTGTATTCCAGCCTGGGTGACAGAGCAAGACCTTGCCTCTAAAAAAATAAATAAAGTAGAAAAAGGAGTTGTATATGTAGTCTCAATTTTAAACCATTAACTTTGCCTTAAGACAGTGTTTTTCCCACTGCAGATTCATAGTAGAGGATCATGAAATTGATTTAGTGAAAACCAGCATTTTTTATTAATATACTAGAAAATATCACAGTACATGCATGGTAAGGATAAATATTTCAGAGATATGTACTTATGACTGTGCATATACATGTGGATGTGTGTACTGTGTTGTAAGATAAAATGCATTTCTTCTAGTGGGTGGCATCCAAGTTTAAAAGCCAGCTGCTGCCTTAAGGAATCTGTTCTGTGTGAGGACTGGTGATTAAAACTATCTTACTTAATAGAAGCATTGCACTGAATTGCATTGTTTGTTGTTTTCCATGGCTGAATTAACGTTGGCTTTCTTCCCAGGGTTGAAATTTCTGACTAGTGCAGATTTGTCAAAGTAAAGTAAAGCAACTCAGGTTTTTTGTGTGTTTTTTTTTTTTTAAGAGAATTTTCTGTTTTTTAACAGGTCAATCAGATGAATTCCCTTGAACGAGAATTAGAAACAATTCATTTGGAAAATGAAGGCCTGAAAAAAAAACAAGTAAAACTGGATGAACAGCTCAGGGAGGTAAGTTTTTAAGCAGATGGCCTCAGCTATGAAGAATATTTTAATCCGTGAATGAGCCATTTGTTGAGAGAGACTAGACATGGCATTGAATTCCTGTTGTGAAAATCCAAGTACATTGCCAAGCTGAATTTTTTGATCTGTCTTACCAAGTTTAATAGGCATTTTTGCTTAATTACCCTGTCATAGAAATCTATACTGCTTTGCAGAGGAAGGAATAATGTTGACCTAAAATGCAAAGATCCGTACTTCGACAAATTCAGGTGGCAGGGACTCCGATACTGGCCCAAGTGGCCCAGAGTTCTCTCACCATCACTGTATTTATGTTTCCTGATACCTTCTATATTTCAGTGTTTTAAAGACATGATTGCTTTATACAACCTCTTCTGTTAGGAAATCCCTGCAGGGAATTTGAGAGCATTAGCATTTAGAAGTTTTATTTTCAAATGCTGCCATTGTTCAATACTACATTTATAACTCAGCACTGCCTTGTGATAGGTACATCTGATAATTATAAAATGGATTTGTAAAACTTGTCAGCTTGGGCCAGGCACAGTGGCTCACACCTGTAAGCCTAGCACTTTGGGAGGCCAAGGCAGGAGGATTGCTTAAGGCCAGGAGTTGGAGACCAGCCTGAGCAACAGAGTGAGACCCCATCTCTATAAAACATAGAAAAATTAGCTGGGCATGGTGGTACATGCCTGTAGTCCCAGCTCCTCCTACTTGAAAGGCTGATGTGGGAGGATTGCTTGAGCTCAGGAGTTTGAGGTTGTAGTGAGTGAACTATGATGATGCCACTGCCCTCTACCCAGGGCAACGGAGCAAGACTCTGTCTGAAAAAAAAAAAAAAATCCAAAATGTACCAGCTTGTATGTTCATTCCAGTCTGCTAGATTGCCTTCTAAATACTGAATTCAATTATAGGATATAAAACAATTTATATACAAATCCTCCTTAATAAGTAAAATTTCATCAAGATGCTTTGCTTTGGCTAGATGGAAATATTAGTCAATTAATCCAATGTTTAGTGAACTATAAAATATATAGAGAGTAGAAAATGTCTGCTCTTAAAAAGTACTGTATGTATATTTTTAAAGCCAGAATTGTAGGAAGAAATGGGGAGATACTTAAATGTTTTCTTTTATGAAGCTGGACACATGCAAAGGTAACTTTAAAAATCAGTGCTTGGTTTTTAAATGTGAATATGGGCAAACATGTCAAACTAACATTTAAATAAGCACTGAAGCTTCTGTCAATTTTATGTTGTCTGATTTATCTACTAATGGGGAAATTTGTGAAACTATAAATAGTGAAATCAAACCATTTTTTCTCCTTCTGACAGCATATAATAAATGTATTCAAAACCTTGAGCTGCGGGTTGTACTTAGATGTAGACTTGCTTTTCTGATGAAATAATTATATACTCCAATGAATAAGATATCTGAAGCTAAGCCCAATGTGTCTAGCAACAAATTGAAAAGTAACAGGGTATACTTAATCACCATTAGAGCCTTGACAGAGGCTCTGCCAACAGGCTAAGTCTTCCCCCGGCCTTGGAAGGCCCCTGCTCTCCCAGTCCATTTTCCGTTATTAGCCATTGTGCACAACTTCCTCTCATTATTTTTTCCCTGATCTAATAGTAAATATCTGCTAAAAGATGAGGGAAATTGAGTGTTCTTGGCACCGGAGCTTAATAAGGAAAAGCATGAATTTTCCATTTGAACACTGAAAAGAACATCTCATATACTATTCAAATAAAACTTTCATTAGGAAATAAGATTGAACTATTAACTCTACAGATATCTACAGATTGGATTGTTTAACAGCTTTGTTGAGATATAATTCACATACTATACAGTTCACACATTTAAAGTGTTCAGTCTTTTTTGGTATATTACACTAATTTTTTTAAGCTGGTAAATATATACATACCATAAAATTTACCATTTTAAGTATACAATTCATTGGCATTAATTACATTCACAGTGTTGTACAACCATTACCACTACTTCTAAAACCTTTTCAACACTCCAAACAGAAACTGTTAACCATTAACCACTCCCCCCTTACAAACTGGATTTTTATTTATATTATGATATCTATAGATTAGGCCAATTTGAAGTATGTACAGTGGTTTTCACACCATCATTTGTGCCCAGCTCACCTGAGGGATAGGTACGTTCCTCCTTACTCTGGCAGGGATTCTTACGGGGTTGGGGCACAGGTGGTAGGCAGGCAGGGAGAAGTTCCTGCGTCAAAATCTTTGGGATCAGGAAATTTGAGAAAAGCTTTCTAGGTGATTCTAATCTGATGTATGCACTCCCTTAAAGGAAGGAGTTTCTCCTCATCTCTATATACTAGTTTAGAAATCACTGATCTAACGCAACACATACTCTACCACAATGTTATTAAAGACAGCAAATCACTAGACTAGGAAATGGAAGAATTGGGGTTAGAATTTGACTCCCACGCCAGAGCTTTTTCAACTATATGAGGCAATGTTTAATAATTCATTTTGAACATTCGAAAAAAAAGAATTATAAACTATGTTAGCAATTCTCAAGTCTGCTTGAATACCTCTGTGATAGCAAACAATTCACTTGAACAACAGAAATGTTTTATAGTTCATACTGTGTTCTGCATCTCCTAGTGGCAAGGGATTTAACATCAGATCCATTCCATACTGGACCTGGAATCTTCTAAATAATTGTATTGGGATGGATACAGGTAAAGGTGGCAAGCTCACAAACCAACCAAATTATATGGTAGGTGAGGATGAAGTTGCAGAATTAAAGCTATAAGATATTTTAATGTCTGTAAAATTTACAACCAGAAAAATGTAAATGTTGGTCCTTCTTATGCTCTTATTCACATATATAATATACCTAATTGGCACTGTTCTTTTTATAACTCATACTTTTCTTCCTCTTTTTATAACTCCTGTAATTTTCTTTTGTTTTTGTTTGTCTGTGGCTAACGTGTACCTAGAACTCAGTGGTTGGAAGTAGCAGAGAAGGGTGCAGTTCTCTGCCTGAGATAGTGTGTGAAGGTAGAACTTTCTCTTTCAATAAACTTTCATAGCATGGAGACATCCCATTACACTCACTGTTCATGCAATCGTTTCTATTGACTATCACAGTTAGTAAGTACTTAAGGTAAGAGCCAGTATTCATTTTCATTTTGCTTTAACTGCATAATATGTCTCTGTTTATATCAGGATTTTCCTCAGTATTTAAAGCATTATTTACGAAGAGAATTATCCCACTGATACAGAACCGTGGGATCATAATTCTCCATATTCTTGATTTATGAAAAATAAAGTGGTGGATTTTCTGAATCTACCACTAGAAGTATTTCAAAATGGGCAGTGGTCCACCTCAAGAAATTTAGATGTAAGGAAATGGATAGTGGCTCTGAAGCTTCATGGTAAGCATTTAGTTATAGTTGAGTCTTAGAAGTCCTTTTTCCCCTTCTCACAAGCCTGGAGGTGCTTCTTCCTGAGTTCAGTACCTGGTCAAGTCTGTTGCATGCCTTCGGTTGAGCCCCGAAAGTGAGATGTGAGGTGGCTGGCTTCCGTGGCCAGAGTGCAGTGCCCTCTCCTCCCTTTCCTCGCCCCTACTTTGACTGGCATGTTGATACACATACCATTTCCTCATTGTCTTGAACAAATCTATTCCGTGTACTCCAATTCCTAGATGTTCCAGGATATCATGGCCTTGTGCCCCAGAATTGCCTGTCTTATGCTATTTTCAATTGAAGGGTATAAGTACACAGTGACCAACTAAGATTAAAATAATTTCAGATGTAAGATCAGATTCTTCAGATTACTAACTTGGGGTTGGAAAATATGTAGTCATTGAACATTTACCTGTAAGAATCTTTATGAATGGTAAATCAAGTGGCAAAACCCTAAAGCATAACCACTTTCTACCCTGATTTCCCTACTCTGATCCCAGTTTTTAAAAGAGGTCAGTGCTAATTAAATGTTTCAGTGTAAAACAGAATTCAGATATGTATATCATATATTTCATGCCCTTATAGTCACTCAAGAGTGAGGAAGTTCTACTTTTTAAGTCTACAGCTTTTAAGAAAGCCTGCTCGCTTATTAATCATATCATCTCCTATGCAAAATGGCTCTTCCCCTTTACATCTGAGGCTCATGTGCTGTCCTGTTTCTAAGTTGTCAGTGGGTGTGAGGCCGTTAATGAATCCCTACGCTTCATTACTCTCTGCTTGACACCTTCAAGGGAAGCTCTGGGACTGAAGGCTCCGCGACTGACCAGGGCTTTGCCCTTGTCCTGCAGATGCAGCACCTGAGGTCCACTGTGATGCATAGCCCATCCCCTCACGCTTGGGATCTGCAGCTGCTCCAGCAGCAGGCCTGCCCGACGGTGCCCAGGGAGCAGTTTCTGCAGCTTCAACACCAGCTGCTGCAGGCAGAAAGGATAAACCAGCACCTGCAGGAGGAACTTGAAAACAGGACCTCCGAAACCAACACACCACAGGTATGAAGCTCTGTTTTGCCTCTCGTAGTAAACTCCACCTAATTGATTTTACCTGTTTGTTTGAAATTTATACCAATTCAAAAGTGGGGGTAAATAACCTGAACCTCTGACAGTTATACTTTATTGTAAATCCATGGAACTGCAGTGCTTTGTTTTTTTGAAGTGCTACTTTTAATCACCCAGCTTAGAAGCTGAGAGCTCAAGTGTTCTCAGTCTCCTTTGCACGTTTGTAATAGATGATGAAGTATCAGGATCACTTGAGCATAGTGCACCATTGGCCTAATGTTCCCACCTCATGCCAAAAATGTTACAAAATTCAAGTGTAAGTTTACTAACAAAGCATCCTGAGTTTTCCTGTACCAGAGGGGTGTAGCCTGCCAATTCCATGGAATTCAAAAGTGGAGACTTTTCACAACTAATAAAGTAGAATGTGTAGTCGGTGACTTTAGTTAACAGTTCAGGTTTTTAAGTGATCTAGTTGGAAAAACTATTTTTAAGAAAATAAAGTTCTTCCCATTCTGTTTGAATTAGCATTCTCTTAGCTCACTACCAGATACACTCTTACATTATCTAGTTTTCAAATAGTTATTTCTCTTTAGTGCTTCATTCATAATCATCCTTATTTTTCTAAAGAAGTTTTGGGGCTTGCTCATTTATGTAATTCAGAACTAGGAACAAAGAATCAAAGTATAATACTTCTTTGTGGAATTCTTTCTGGTTTGGATATGCTGCTTCTGTTTTAGATATGTTGCCTCTCGGTTAATATTTAATAAGGAATTTCCCCTTTTTTTTGATCCCCTCAGTGTACAAAATGGCTTTGTAAAGTCACATTAGCACTGTAACTATATACTAGAACAGTTGATTTCTTCTCCTCCTAGTATATAGCTATGCTTTGCTATGAAGTACTTCTGTCACCTATTATTTCTAACAACTTTTAAAAGTTTGTCTTATGTGCTTTAAAATCTCTTTTTAGAAGCTTTCTACATACCACTTCAACTTCCCAATATTGAAATTATAATTCTTGAATTAAGATCGTGATGGTAGGGTGTCAGAGGGATGCTTCAACTTTCATGAAATAATTGAACTATAAGACCTTGACCTCAGTTTTTACTGGACCTTCTAAACCAAATAATCTGGCCAAGATTCTACTCAGTGTTCTCTCATACACCCTCTTTTCAAAGGATGCTCTTTCCAGCCCACCAATGTTAAAAATTATCTTTCGACTCCAATTACTTCTGGATTAGATGGACAAAAACTTAAGATTTTTGTACGCCAAAAAAATCGTCCAGCCAGATGACAGGACGGACTACTTGTTACTCTCACTAGAATGCCACTGCAGGCACTCGAAGCTGACACTCATTTTAATACAGAACGTTCTTAGAATCTGCATGTTGTCTGTGTGTGGAGTGATGTGGTCTCTTCTGCCTTTGTGTTGCTTTGCTTGCATATGTAGTGTTCATGTGTGTGCTTTAAAAAATCGTTTGCATTATAAATTTGTGAATTTAGACTCCCCCCAGAAAACCAATCTTGACACCAGGGTGAAGTGTACCACTTGCCTTCTTTCTCTAGGCCTTGCTACCGGAGCAGCGAGCAGTGCACGCAGATTCCTGCAGAAGGATTGGGCACCTGTGAAAACTGGGCTGCTATTGATGGCATTTCTTACCCTGGCAGACACGCAAATGCACACACCCACACATGCACCCACACCACACAGACAGAGACATAAGCTGAGAAATGTTGGGATCAAGTGCTCTTTTAAATTATTTATTATCCTATTGTTAAGCCTTTGCAGTATTATGTCTCTTATTTATGTAGAAATGACAGATCTTGTGAATCAAATTCACAAACTTCAGCTTGTTACAAATCATTTTATTTATACCATTTAAAGAATGTGGATTTAAGATTCTCGAAAGAATGTATTCTATATTTTCTCATTCCATATGTTGTAACTATTTTTAACAAAAGGTACTCCTACTTTTATATATGGAATTTGGAGAAAATCAGGGTTATTTATACTGTTTTGTATAAGATGTATAAAAGTTTTTGACAGGAAAAGGGAAAATTTTGATGAAGCAATAAAATAAAATTTAAATATATGACTGCCTTTGTTATTCCTCTTTTCCACTCTTTTGCCATATTCATGTTCTTTGAATTATCTGTTTTTTTAGGCAACTGGAAACCAGACATTTTTCATTTATGTTTAAACTTTAAAAAGCTATTCTGTCTTTTAAAATACAGCCCTTTTAAAAGCTAGATGTTCTCAAAGTCTAATTTCTTGAAATTTATTTTCTGCATTAGGCTTTTGCCTACTACAACTTTTATCTAACAAACCAAGTAGTCACATGGTTTGTTTCTTTTATGATTAAGCGTTATTTAGTATCCAAACAGATGTTGGCTTTCAAGTAATGTTTGGACATTCTGTGTGTGTTTTTTTTTTTTAAGTAAGCCTTTAAAGACTATTTTAAGTACCATCAGCCATTAACACCTGAGCTTTGCTTAAACATTTTAAGCACCTTTTGAAATCTGAAATTCCTTACCTATACAATGTAGGGGGAAGGGGGGGCAGTCAGTTGCACTCTAATCTCTCCCTAGATCTCCCTGCTCTCCAAAACCCACTTACTCCTTAACCCATCACTGTTGTGAGAGAAAAGGAAGAATGCCATATTGTTTTATCTAGTTTTTATTTGTGGGGAGAAGATTCTTAATTTGCAGTCTGCTCTGTTGCTAAACCCATCCTCCAATCCAGATGTTCGCTTCACATTGACAAGTCAAATTAGAAAGCAGATGACTAGAATAACCGGCAAGAAGAGGCTGATTAACTACAAACACTAACACCCTCACAGTAATCAGCCATTTAAAGGGAAAACAGACATGCATATTGCAAGCTGACTGGAAACATTTAGGCAACCCTGAATAAACTCAGTGTTTGTGGAGAGGTCCAAAGTATTGCAGAGACCTAAGTCACAGATGGAAGGTTGATAACCATCTTTTAATTTACTTTGGATACCTGTTTTACTAGAAGAAGTGCACACAGGTATTAAATTATGCGTTTTAAGAATTTTGCTTTATCTCAGGGGACAATGGTAACACAGGTAAGATTCTTTTCATTGTTTTTTATCTTTGATTCTTTCTCTGATAGGGTTACTTTTGTAACATGTGCAACCCATGCAGGGCTCAAAACTCCCATTTCATCAGAAATTCATCCCTCCTGTTACAAAGGCAAAACATTTGCTGTCCTTGTCTCTCAGTATCTTGTGGGGAAAATAACTGTGGCATGGTTTTCAAATATACTTTTTTAATTTAAAACTTCCTTTCAGGGAGACCAGGAACAACTGGTAACTGTCATGGAGGAACGAATGATTGAAGTTGAACAGAAACTGAAACTGGTGAAAAGGCTTCTTCAGGAGAAAGTGAATCAGCTGAAAGAACAAGTGAGCCTCTCTGGTCATCTCTATCCACCCACCTCACATTCCAGTTTTAACTCCAATTTTACACCGCTTTATTGCCATTAACTGTTAACTTGTGCTGTCTAATAAAGGCAAATTCTATCATAAATGTCTGAAAGAACTTAGGATTCGCTCTCCTCACACCACCCCAAAAGTATGAATTCTGTATCGTACGTTATTTTTTCCAAAGCTCTTTTAAGACATATGTTTGTCCACAATCAAAAAATGTATATTTGCTAACAGTGATGCATATGGGCCTAAAACATTTCTAATCAGGTTCAGTGGCTCAAATTGAATATTCATAGATTTTTTTTCTGCCCAAAACAAGAAATGTTCCTATTTAAATAAACAGAAAGTGTTGGTTAAAAAAAAATTAGAGCGTAATAAGTAGAACTTTAGCTTTCCTCTTCCCAATAACTTGTGACAACCTGGAAAAGTACATTATTGCTATAGCCAGACCCCAAAAGGATGTGCTTTGAATTAGAGTCTGGACCCCAAATTCCAGGACCACTAAGCAGTCTGATCCATTTCACCTGCTGGTGGCAGATGTGGCCTCATTGTTTAGAAATTAGTTGCGCAGTCTGGGCAACATAACAAGACTCCATCTCAAAAAAAAAAAAAAAAAAAAAATCAGCCAGGCCTGGTGGCACATGTCTGCAATCCCAGCTACTCTGGAGGCTGAGGCCACATCTGCCTCAGGAGGATTGCTTAAGCCTAAGAGCTCAAGGCTGCAGGGAGTTATGATTATGCCACTGCACTCCAGCCTGAGCAACAGAATAAGACTATCTCTTTAAAAAAAAAAAAAGGTGGGGGTTGCTGTGCACAGTGGCTCTTGCCTATAATCCTAGCATTCTGGGAGGCCGAGGCAGGAAGATCACTTGAGCTCAGGAGTTTAAGACCAGCCCGAGCAAGAGTGAGACCCCATCTCTCTACTGAAAGTAGAAAAATTAGCCAGGCATCACAGCATGTGCCTATAGTCCCAGCTATCGGGAGGCTGAGGCAGGGGATGGCTTGAGCCCAGGAGTTGGAGGTTGCAATGAGCTATGATGATGCCACTGCATTCTACCTGGGTCAACAGAGCGAGATTGTCTCAGGGGAAAAAAAAAAAAAGGAAATTAGTTGTGCATCCACTACAGAGGCACACAGAGAGTACTACCCTCTAGGAGAGTGTTACAGCTTCTCTGGAAACTGAGATTGAGACAAACTGGTAGGGTGGGGGGCAGAAACTGCCCAGCCTGGTTCTCTAGATATGTAAAATCTGAGAATAATTATCTCCAGAGAAGGCCGAAATTCAGATGTAGACAGGAACTTTCCATTGCCCTGTATTTTAATACAGAGGAGAAAGTCCAGTTCAATAAGCATTTATTCACTCATTCCTTTATTCATGCATTCAACATTCATTCATTTTCATTCATTATTCATGCATTCAACACATAGTTACTAAGTACCAGGTCTTGTTCTAGGGACTAGAGATACAGCAGTGAACAACAAAGTCACTGCTCATAGGAAATGCAAAGTCTAGTACACCTACAATGTGCCCAGCATTTGGCCAGGTGGTGGGTTCAAAAATAAATAAAATAGGGTTTATCCTATTTTCATTTTCAGTAGAGGGGAATACAAAAGAGTTTAAAGAAAGCTTCCTGGAAGCCTCTGACACCAAACCTTGAAAGCTAAGAGTTGAACAGGTGAAGAAATGCGGGAAGGCTGTGGGAACACCATGGAGTTCTGAGAACACTTGGGGTGTGGACACGCACAGACGCTTAGGCATTACCAGTTCATGCTGTCCTGGGAGAGGCAGGAGAAGAGATGACACAGGAGGAGAGGAGCAGGGAAGCAAAGGGCCTGGAGGGATGAGCCAGGGAGTTTGGATTATTCTGTAGGTGATGATGAACCACTGAAAGGCAGAGAGGGAGGAAGGAAAGAAAAGTTGTACTAGGACAGTTCAGCAGAGAGCAGGTTCTGAAAAGTTAGTATGTTACCCCTGCCAGTTACCTAGGATCTGGGCTTCAGGGTGTTATAATCCTTATCATTACCCTTTGAAATGCTAATAAGTTATTTGGCCACTCTTTAGTTGTTCTTTGTTGCCTTAAACCTTTATACTTTTAGATGCCCTGCTTGAAACTGGGTGTAAAATAAGAAATTAAATGTGTAATATGGGAAAAGGGCTTGGAAAATATTAATAGGAGCAACAGTAAACATATCCCAAGGCTGCTAACAAGTTCTCCCACCACCCCAACCTAGACTGTGTATTCTAACCGTAAAGATTAGAATATACCTTTTAGACGAGGCCCTTTGCAAAGATGGAAGAGTTCAAGAAAAGTAACTGCCCAAATCTTGTCTCTCTGTCCTAATAAATGAGCCAAATTTTAAAATAATCAGTAGGCTGTAGGTATGAATGGAAAGTTCAAGCATCTGTTAAGAGCAGAGTTAAGCAGTTCACACCTTATACCTCCGAAGTTATAAAAGTATTTTATATTTTTCGAGAATGAATCAAGGAATGATATCTAACTTAAGTAGAAAAAAACCTTTCATTTTGTAGCCCTCAAATATCAATCTGTTCTTTTTCTTAGTAACTTCTACAAACATCTTATGCAAAGAAATATCTTGGAAAAAGTAGATTTGTTCCACTTATATCCCTGATGCCAAGTTTAATGTTAAAGCTGTATGGTAAAATAAAAGAATATGATTGCTAGACGTGATTTGCTTTTATAAAACTGTCCTTATGTCAGAACTCAAAACTACAAGAATGACAGAAATGGAGTCAAGATGTTTTTGGTTCTGTTTCTAGCTCTGCAAGAATACTAAAGCAGATGCAATGGTGAAGGATTTGTATATTGAAAACGCACAGTTATTGAAAGCTCTGGAAATGACTGAACAGCGACAGAAAACGGCAGAGAAGAAAAATTACCTCCTGGAAGAGAAGATTGCCAGCCTCAGTAATATAGTCAGGAATCTGACACCAGCGCCACTGACTTCTACACCTCCTTTGAGGTCATAGCCAAACCAAAGGATATACTCATATTTGTGCACTTTACTGAAATAGATGGAACATTTCAGTAGGCTCTCGCAATGCTTTTTTTTTTTTTAAAACCTTTAATGGCTTAAAATTAAGCCTAACCTAAAACTGCCAGCAACAGAATTGGTGTCTGCATTCATCGTAATTAGTTTTTCTAAATAGACCTTTATGAGAGTTTCAAATATTTACATATGTCACTGTTTAAATTATTCCCAAGATTTAACTTTATTTTTTTAAGTGTTCCAATAGCCACCAAGAAGGTGGATATATGAAAACAATTCAAGAACCTTAATATCCCTGTTTTCAGTGAGTTTTTTTAAATCACTATCGCAAATCTGCGTGTAAAGTCCAGATACTTTAGGTTTGAGATGTGATTAGAATGGGTATTAATGAACTTTATTTTAAAACTAAATTTAGGTGTTCTTACACATTTAAATATTGAGAAGTCATTCTGTTGGTAATATTTTGGTTCTTTGAATTAACTGGTAGATTATAATTCTGTTTGATAAGGAGGCTGGCTGGGCTCAATAACCAGTGGGGTCGGAAAAGCCCGTCTGTAGAACTCTACTTTCTAATGCCTGTGACAGTATTACCACTCTTTTTGTGTGATAGATTTCAAACTGATTTACTCAACTGCACTCAACTAATGTCAAAGCTTTACTTTCTTCGAACACCTTTTCTTCTGGCCCTTAGAAGTTTCATTTGGGAGCTTGGCGTCTAAGAAATGGATAAAGCCACATTATTAAAGCATTTAAACTACAGGGAAAGCACTGAACAAACCACTTTGTAGTAAACAGCTACTCTTAGAAGAGGGATAAGCAGACCACCTGCGTTTTCGGTCTCTAAGTCTTGGAGTTCATGAATTTATCTTTCTAGTTGCCTCAAGAACTCAGGGAACAATACTTTAAACTGTCTTCCTGAACTACTGTAGGACCTCTCTAAGAATTTGAAATGCATAAACCATGTGACCTCATTTGTCTTATATATTTACAGCCATAGTATTAATAGACTTTTTATTTCTACATTTTTAGCAAATTTAATCTTCTGGAGGAAAAAAAAGCCTTGATTTTAGAGTTAAAAATCTCTTCTAACTTATGGAAGAGCTTAATATAGGTCAAAATTTTCATGCTTCTTACTCCTTCTGTACCTCAAATCTGATCGTAAGAATTCCTTACTGTGATAAGCACCGGCATGCCCTCTGAGGTAAAGGAGTGCCGAATAGGACTTTCCATTCGTTCTCAAGAGCAGAACTTTATAGAATGGTAAACATTTTAGATCGGGTAACTTTTTTTCCTCCAATTAAAATCTCTGCCTCTAGTCTACTTCTGCCAGCAGTTGGTGGAGGACTTCCTACGAGCAGGGCACTACCAGCGCTCCTCACAGCCACCTGCTTGTTTTCATGGGAGAGTACTTAGATCAGAAAAATGACTTGGATGTATTCCTGGAGGGCTAAGCCCATCTACCTGCAAGAGATATAACAGCAAAATCAAATACTGCTTTATAGGCAGGAACACAAGATAAAGCAAACTGCCTAAGAATTCATGTTAGAAACTCAATCTCAACAAAATAATTTCCATCAAGAAACTTTAGAGCACTTTGAGGCCTAACCATCCACTGCCAGTCTCACCTGCCAACTCAGAAGTCCTCACCCAAGGAGCGCTGGCAAGGCAGGACTGGGAGTTTACACTGACGAAGCAGATCTTTTAATTTTTGCACAGCTCTTATCAGAAAGTCCCGATTTCCTCTGGAAAAAGAATTTTGATCGTTCCCTATAATTACACTTCAAAATATTTGAAGTCTGCTATCACGCCTTCCCGAAATCTTTCTTCTCTACTGCAAACATTCCTGGTAAACTCAACTGCTTGTATGACATTAGCTTTAACAGAACATTTTTTTCCACTTAAAACTGTGGGTAGGCTAAGGTCAAAGATAAATTAAGCATCTGTAGCGAACATACATGATATGCTTCAAGTTATGGTCATTGCCATTTGAGCAGAACAGCAAGCATATTTCTCAGCTGGCTTAGCTTGTAATCACACTTGTATTTTATGTTTTTATTTTTTACATTATGAAAAATGCTTAATTTGTTTCCTGTAAATTTGTATTTATGTGTATATAAAATGCTGTACAATATGACTTTCTGGAAAGTTTTAGACTACATTTAGAGTCCCTTTTGTCAAAAAAAACAACAAAGAAAAAAAAACACTGTTCAAATGAAAGCTAATTTAACACATTGACTGCCACAAAAAAAAATCTTTTTCCTTGGGGCCACGGTATTTTATTATGAAAATAGAATAAAAACTTTGAAAGCAAAATGATCCTAAAACATACATCAATAAAATAAATAGTATAAAAACTTGAAAAATAGTTAAGAACTCCTAGGGCAGTTAATGTGTTAACCACATCTAGGTGCTTAATTTCTTGTTTACCCCACTTATGAAATTGGAAAAAAGATCAACATGGAGAACTGTTATTTTTGAGAAAACAGTTTAGAGCGGGAATTTAACTGGCAATTTATAATGTATCTTACAGCTTTTAAAAGACCTTTAAAAGATTAAATGTAAACCATTATATGTTTAGATTTTGCTTTCAGACTTTATAATAGCACTCTTCAAAACATAAGTTATGAATTTTATAGGCATTTAGCTGCTTGTTTATTAAGAGCACTGATTTTTAAACTTTCTTTTGATTTAAGAATATTTAATCTAGTCCTAGAAGGCAGGCTCTTCATTTCAAGGAAAGGAAGTCGAGTTTGCCTTTGTGATAATACATTACACAAAGAAAAGGAAAATATGGATAGTAAAACTCATATTATCCTGTTGCTTTTTTTCTGCTTTTTAGAAGCCTGAACTCATAAGCTCAGATTTGTGAAGGGAGAGCAGAAGGGGAGGGGTAGAGTCAATGACAGTATTTTATTTATTTTTCTAAAATTCTTACAAATCCAGATTTTAAAAACTGTTTTAGTTCATGAACCCCCCAAAAAGCCAATTAGATCTTTTTAAAAAAAATCTATTTTAAATGTGAATCCTTCCCAGAAACTTCAATGCATTGCTTATATATTTAACCTTCAACATATTTTACATAAATGCATCATGAAGTCACAGGCTTTCAAGGTATGGGAAGAGATCTTAGAGGTCTAAGATTTCTATAATGCACCAATACCCAGAGCAGGCATTATTATGAGAAACTTTTTTCTTAAGAATAAATAAAGCTTTATGGCAGACTATGGGTTTTTTTTTTAAACGTGGGAAATGAATTTTTTGTTATTCATGTGATTTCTTTCTTTTTTGCTGAGTAAAGGAAAAATGTGTTTCCATCGTCAGCATCTTAAAGATATTTCCAATCAAGGCAAGGCTAAGTGCTTTGTGATAGTATTAAGACAAACTGTTTTGAGTGGATTACCTGTAATGACTCACTGGAATGATATAATTATCCAAGTAATGCCAAAACCAAGTCAAAGCCTAATAACCAAAGCTTATTCATTATATCATGTTTGGACCTATTTCAACATCTCAGCACTGTAAAACAGTTTGGGTTTTATGGCATATGGATAACTATTTAACAAATCTAAGTTAGCTTTTTTGCTTCTCAGCTTTTTTCAATCATACAAGTTAAATTTTTATTGGGGGATGGTGTGGTGGCTCACTCCTGTAATCTCAGCACTTTGGGAGGCCAAGGCACAAGGATCGCTTGAGGCCAGGAGTTCCAGACCAGCCTGGGCAACAGAGCAAGACCCTGTTTCTACAAAAAATAAAAAAAACTTAGCCAGGCTTGGTGGCAAGTGCCTGTAGTCCTGGCTGCTCCAGAGGCTGAAGCAGGAGGACCACTTGAGCCTAGAAGTTGGAGACTGCAGTGAGCTATGATAGATCAAGACCCTGTCTCTAAGAAAAACTTAATTCTTATTGGGGAGATACCATTATGGTATGATTTAAGGGAATATTGGTTTTATGAAGGAAAATCTGAGTTTATCTAAAGCCATCGCTAGGGTTCTGTTCAGATAAAGAATAATGTGTATGTGTTTATATTGGTTTTGTATATTTCATCTTAGCCATCCTATTCTAGAAAGATTTTAATGTAAGCTTAAAATGTAAATAAATAATTTTGCAAACATGCTTTCTGTTTTCTGTATACCCCGAATTTTTATAAAGTTTGTGTGTTTACCATTGGTCTTTAGAATGAAAGCATCAAAATATTGCACTAAACATTTTCTACACATGCAGAATCTCAGTCCCCACTCCAGACCTCCTAAAATCAGAATATTTTAAAACTGTGGTGGTCCCCAACCCCCAGGTCACGGACTGGCACCAGCAGTGCCCGCCAGGAACTGGGCCACACAGCAGGAGGTGAGCAGCGGGCCCCGCCTGTACCCACGGCCACTCCCCATCGCTTAAATCACCACCTGAGCCCCAGCGAACCCCGCCCCCTACCGTCAGATCAACAACAGCATCAGACCCTCACAGGAGTGTAAGCCAGACCAGGGATCCAGGTTACCCACTCCCCCATGAGAATCCAACTCCTGACTCGGCCTGGTGCCAAAAAGGTTGAGGACCACTGTTTTAAGAAGATCCAAGTGATTGATTGTATGTGATTCAGAGCACTGGGACTCCATACCTGTGAAGGAATTTATGGCTTTCATGCCAGCCAGTCTGGGAACTCTGTACACTGGGGCAAGTGCATGATTTACATAGAGAATTCTGACTTAACCTCAGACAAGACCCTACTTTGGATTTTAGGCTGTATTTCACTTTGCCATCTTTATGGGTGGCTCAGACTTTAATTGAATAGCTCATGAATGATATAGACAATTAGAGGCACAAAAAGTTAACCTAAAAGCGTGTTAATATGTTGAATTGGAAATGTTGGCCAAACTAGATCCATCTCACAAGGCCTGTTTTATTTATATTCAAAGCTTTTATACCAACTTCACACTGCTTTCCAAGGCAGGAACTATATACTCATTTTACAGATGAGAAAACTGAAGCTTAGCAAAGTTGTGACTTACTCAAGCCCACACTGCCAACTAAGTAGAGGACTCGGGACTCAAGGACCAGGTTTGCCTGTGTCAATATGTCGCAATACTTGTATCAGTACCCACTTCTGTTAGAACAACATCAACCAGTGTTGATTGAATAGCTACCTTGTACACTCTAAATACGGATACAACATTCTGTCTTCTGATTGGGGTAGAGTGGTAACATTTATGCACAAAAAATTAGGGAAAAAAAAACCTCCATACAGAAAGCAACTAAGTTTTGTCAATGGACTCAGTGCTATGAGCACTGAGATAAGGAAAATTAGTGTCAAATGGGTACAGTCCTTAACCTAGCATTAAGTGTAATTCTGCACTTCATTAAGAGTAGTGTAGGCCGGGCGCGGTGGCTCATGCCTGTAATCCTAGCACTCTGGGAGGACGAGGCGGGCGGATTGTTTGAGCTCAGGAGTTCGAGACCAGCCTGAACAAGAGCGAGACCCTGTCTCTACTAAAAATAGAAAGAAATTAATCGGACAACTGAAAATGTATAGAAAAAATTAGCCGGGCATGGTGGCGCATGCCTGTAGTCCCAGCTACTTGGGAGGCTGAGGCAGAAGGATCACTTGAGCCCAGGAGCATGAGGTTGCTGTGAGCTAGGCGGACACCAGGGCACTCACTCTAGCCCAGGCAAAAAGAGTGAGACTCTATCTCAAAAAAAAAAAAAAAAAAAAAAAGAGTAGTGTAACCTGTTTGTTTTGTAGTCTTTTATTCATTCTGCATACAAAAACTAGTATTTTCTAATATAATATATATCTGATGTCCATTTTCCAATAGTGGTTACATTTTGGCCATAAGAATTCTAAATTATGTAAAGTATAATCCATTGATTGCAAAGTTAAATTTTATCCAGATAAAACATGTCACATGTCACAAGTCACAAAAGTGCTTTTTATTCCTTGTTTAGTTGCCTCATTTGCAAATCAGGAAAAATGGCTAGTTTTGACAAATGTACTTCTTTAAAAATTAAAAAAACTCTACAGAGAACTATAGAAGTGAATCCATGAAATACTGTAAATTAAAGAGTAGACAACAAGGTAAAATGAATATGGTAAAATCAAATTTAATTCTGAGAAATGGGATATGCTTCACTAGTTCAGGTGAAGTAGCTAACTTTTAACAGTTCTCACAGCCCAGATGAGCATTTACCAATCATTTTTCTTTCCTGTCAGATCTGTCTTCAAGATCAAGCAATAAATAAGCACCCAGACCAGGCACAAGGGGTTATCTAGTGTTAAAATGCTATGAACAATAAAAGGAACTATTCAAAGGTGTCAATGTCATAAAAAGTTTTTGCAAGGCTGTGGAAATGTTCTAAATTAAGGAGACTAAGTAGATGTAAAAAGTAAATGCAGTACCTAATCCTAGACTGGATTCTATATATAGAAGAAAATATGCTATACAGGACATTAGGTTAATTGAAAAAACTGGAATATGGATGGTAGATTAGAGAACAGTATTCTATCAATGTTAAATTTACTGAAGTTGGTAACTACTGTGTTTGTGGAAAAGTATAAAAGACCATGATGTATGCAACTTATTCTCAAATGATTCAGAAACAACAAAATTACCCAGAGATAGAAAGAGAGAGAGAGAGAGAATAAAGCAATGGAACAAAGTTTAAAAAAATAGGTTAATCTAAGTAAATGATATGCAAATATTAATTGAATTATTCTTGCAACCTTTCTGTAAGTTTGAAATTATTTTCAAATAAAATATTTAAAGTGTCATAGATAAAAATGTACTGTGTGGTGCTGGGCACTTTGACCCTCCTGATTCTCATAGCCACTCTGAAGAGTAGGTGGTATTCCCATGGTAGAGAAAACTGACCAGAAACATTCATGGCAGCCTACCCACATGCCTGTGGTTTATTATGAAAAATTCAGCACAGTTAGACTTTCACATTTCTCTGGGGATATGGAAATTGCAACACATGAGGAGATTGACATGAGTTGGCAGAAAAGGTAAAAGCCAAAAGGAAAACTCGAGGGGTCTGTGAGGTGAGGGGGGTATTGAGGAAGTGAGTCACACACGCAAAGATGACAAAGCAACACAAAGGTCCACTGAGGGCTCAGGATGTTTCTAGTACATGTGATAACATACAAGCAATATATTTCCTGAGATTAAAAAAACACACTTTATTCATGTCCATAATTTTTTTTTTAACTCTCCTACTACCTTATGAAGAATTTGACTGAAAGAAACAGAAACCTGCTCTGGCTAGTTTAAGTAAAAGGGAATTTACTGTAAGATATACTTATTCCATGGAACCAAAAGGCAGGAAATACAGACAGACTTCATGAGAAATTAAAAGGAGGACTTTTGATGCTCTCTCCACCATCTATCCCTCCACGAGCTCCTGTTTCTGCTTGTGTCTCTCTACGCCTGTTTCTTAGGCAGGTTTTATTTGCTTTTTCCTGCTTTAGATCACTTTCCTGTTCAAGTGTTGTATTCAGCACAATTTTTCACAAGCCCCAATGCCAAATTCTTAAAGAATCTAAGCAGGCACGGTCTGTCCATAACCCAGTCAGCTTGACCAGCGAGGCGCAGGGTCTCAGGGTACAGGCACGAGAGAGAGGACCCTTACAGGTAAGGGGTTAGAGCAGTTAGTGAGGGAGATTTGGGCTTAAACCCCTAAAGATGTGTAGGCAGTGGATTAAAATGTCTTTAAAAGGTAGGATTTCCAAGACATTTTCCTCACATTGTCACAAAAGTGTGATGCCTTTTCAAAAATAAGCAGCGTTTTCAATGCCATCTACCAACAAATGTAGTCACTTATTTTAGTACAATTTCTTATGTTATTCCTTCTGTCCTTGCTCTCCTTTTGTCTCGATTACTAAATATTTTCCAGATCTCACATATAAAGCTTCATCAGGGTGACCAAGTCACAATGGGTATAATAAATGCCACCCACCATAAAGCAGTATAATCCAGTGGTAGCTTATTCACAATTTTGCCAGTGAAGGCAGGAGTTAAAGATCTTTTTAAAACAATATAAAAATTTCAATTTTGTCTTAAGGCCATGCATAAATCAAAGAAATTCCACTGAGCTTCCTCAAGATATCTTCCCTTACCCTAGAAGACTGGGGCAGAGCCCTGCCTTTGTGCTCACGCGAGCACCCACACCGTGCTGCGTATAGAACTGCCTACTGACTTGAATGATCTCCATCAGACTCTAAGATCCTTCAAGACAAGAACTGGTGTCTCACTCACAGTGGTATTATTCCCAGTTCCCAAGTCAATGTCTGAAATAAAATTTGTGTTCAATTAATATTTGTTATATGGATGGAAGATCATACATTTTCATTTTAAATTTGTCATTCTGGAATTGCACTCATAGAAGAATATGTATGCTACTTGTTTTATGTATATAAATTAATGGTGTTATTCTCAGTCTATTCTTTATTAAAGGATCAAAGATTTTTAAATATTTTAGCAAACAATTGAGAAAATTTTCTAAATTAAAGAAAAAAATCTTTTAGCATGATCAAAATCCAGTGTTATATTCCAACAGCTGAAAGAGTACATTTCCCTTTCCAGCTCATAAATCACAATCTAATAAGTTACAATAAGCAATACAAGCTCGTGACATTTACTCAAATGGTTTGTAAAGATAATGTAATAAGTTAAACATCAATTTTTCTATGAAGATGTACAAAATTCTAGCGGATATTTTTGGCGGAGAAGCTAAAGTTATCTGACAAATTTCTGTAATTATTTAATGTTTGCTTTTCAACAAATTACAATATTCTCAGTTTTCTGGTGGAAGTAAAAACTGAAACGCAAGCTCACGTTCTGATTGCTTACAGTAGGGTGTACTTCTGCCCCCGAGTTTGTGCCTGGACATGATTTAAATGTCTTCTGGCAATAAATTTTCACCAGCCTGCTTGAAGCTAATGATCCCATGATACAAGTTAAGTAACATCCCATCACTGTTTCTGTGCTCCTGGTTACTGCATATGCAGTTTAAAATGAATGCAAGGTAAGAACAAGGCCTATTTCAGAACAATCCATTAAAATTTTCTCCCAAAATGAAAAATAACTTTGCATCTTCTTTAATTCAAAGATGATACATATTTTAAAAGAATAGTCAAGCTTATTTCTGAAAAGAAAGTAAAGATTATCCCAAATCCTATCACCCAGTGATAATCACTATTAACATTTTGGTAAACTCTCTTCCAGACATAATTTTAATCTTACATTTGGGTACATGTACACATTCACACAATTTTATGTAAATGATAGTATACACATATATACATACATATATGGTTTGCTTCACAACTCTCGTATGTAAGAAATGACACATTTTTCCTAATCACTAGAAGTCTAGCTTCAAGCTCCTCACTCTGGTGTCAGTCAACTGTCCAATATTGGTGATTGGACAGTCCTCCTTTTCTTTAAGATTGTACAAGAGTCCCATCTACTAACCCTTTGACTACTGTCCCCTTTTAACACCATTTATTGAAGAATTTAACATTTGGATCATTACCTTGCACAATTATCTGTCACTTTTTTTTTTTTTTTTTTTGGAGACAGAGTCGCACTCTTTTGCCCGGGCTGGAATGAATGCCATGGCGTCAGTCTAGCTCACAGCAACCTCACACTCCTGGGCTCAAGAGATCCTCCAGCCTCAGCCTCCCGAGTAGCTGGGACTACAGGCATGCGCCACCATGCCCGGCTAATTTTTTCTATATATTTTTAGTTGTCCAATTAATTTCTTTCTAATTTTAGTAGAGACGGGGTCTCTCTCTTGCTCAGGCTGGTCTCGAACTCCTGAGCTCAAACAATCCGCCCGCCTC
>CAUYSK010123841.1:0-41513 GCA_963575035.1 Avahi laniger
GCTTAGGAGTCAGTTCCTCATCCTTATTTTAAACGAGAGCTGAGGTCCAGCACAGTGGCTAACGCCTGTAATCCTAGCATTTTGGGAGGCTAAGTGTGGAAGATCACTTGAGGCTAGGAGTTCAAGATCAGCCTGGGCAACACAGTGAGACCCTGCCTCCACAAAAAATTAAAAAAAAAAAAATCAGCCAGGTATGGTGGCACAAACCTGTAGTCCCAGTTACTCAGGAGGCTGAGGCAGGAGGATCACTTGAGTCCAAGAGTTTGAGGTTGCAGTGAGCTGTGATGACACCAGTGCACTCTAGCCTGGGCCTCAGAGCGAGATCCTGTCTCAATAAATACGTAAATAAATAGGGGCCGGGCGTGGTGACTCACACCTGTAATCCTAGCACTCTGGGAGGCTGAAGCAGGAGGATCGCTTGAGATTAGGAGTTTGAGACCAGCCTGAGCAAGAGCGAGACCCCTGTCTCTACTAAAAATTAGCCAAGTGTGGTGGTACATGCCTGTAGTCCCAGCTACTCAAGAGGCTGAGACAGGAGGTTTGCTTGAGCCCAGGAGTTTGAGGTTGCTGTGAGCTATGATGACACCACGGCACGCTAGCCCAGGTAACAGAGTGAGACTCTGTCTAAATGAATGAATGAATGAATGCATGCTGAATATTTATCAAAGTAACCATGTAAGAATGGGATCAGTGTCAGGGATTTTGTTTCCCCCTTTCCAAACCTCTCTCTCTATTGCTCATTTTTTAACATGAGCATTTATTATTTTTATGACTAAAAAGTTTCAATAAAATTAATAAAAAGACAGAAAAAGGTAACACCCAGAGTTGCTGGACGGTACTTGGCTGTCCTGTGTGCTGCCAAAGGGAGTATAAATTGACAGGGTCTTTTCAGAGGGTAGGAAGGGTAACCCAGTTATATTATACGGCCTTAAAACTGTACACTTCTAAGAATTGTTCTTGGGAAATAATCAAATAATCAGATGTGCACAAAGATGTTTGAGCAAAAAGATATTTATTGAAATATCATTTGATAATTTTTTAAAAAGAGTCCAAATGCTCCAAAATAGAGGTTAATCTAAATAAACTTTGGTAAGCCATGTACCGTGGTACTCTGTAGTCATTAATATTACATCGCCATGTTATCATGGGGAAGTATTCATAAAAAGTGAAAAGTGGTATGTTTGGTATGATACTGTTTTTTCGTTTTTGAGACAGAGTCTCACTCTGTTGCCCAGGCTAGAGTGCCATAGCGTCAGCCTAGCTCACAGCAACCTGAAACTCCTGGGCTCAAGCGATCCTCCTGCCTCAGCCTCCCGAGTAGCTGGGACTACAGGCATGCGCCACCACACCTGGCTAATTTTTTCTAATTTTAGTAGAGACAGGCCTCGCTCTTGCTCAGGCTGGTCTCGAACGCTTGACCCTCAAGCGATCCTTCCGCCTCAGCCTCCCAGAATGGTTATGATACTGTTTTAATTTTTTTATTGTGGTAAAATACACATAGTAAATTTACTGTGTTAACCATTTTTAAATACTGTCAAAAAATTTGACAGTTCAGTGGCATTATTGTTATGCAGTCATCACTACCATCCACGTCCGTAACTTTTTTGTCTTCCTCAGCTGAAATTGCCCCATTAAACACTAACTCCCCCATTCTCCCCCTCCCCAGCCCCTGCAGAGCCACCATCCCACTTCCTGCCTCCATGAATTTGACTGTTCTGAGTGCCTCGTACATGCGGAATCCTACAATATTTCTTCTTTTGTGTCTGGCTTATTTCACTTAACATGTCCTCGGGTTCATCCATGCTGTAGCATGTGTGAGAATTTCCCTCCGTAAGGCTGAATGATATTTCATTGCCTGTGTATACCACACTGCTTTATCCGTTTCTGTCAGTGGGCATTTGGGTTGTTTCCACCTTTTGCTTATTGTGAATAATGCTGTGATGAACATGGGTGTACAAATATCTGTTTTAGTTCCAGCTTTCAATTCTTTTAATTTTTTAGATCTATAAATATGTAAAAAAAAATTGACTAAAATAATATATATCAAAATGTAATACTTTGAATGACAGGGATAGAATCATAGAAGATTGTATGTGTGCTATTCAGTGTTTTACAATTAGCCTTCCAAGCTTAAGTTACCTTTGTAGTTAAAAAGACAAAAAGATATTTTTTTAATGGGTGACTATCAGGTAGGTGACCAGGTGAAGCTGCAGAGCTGTGCCTCAGCTCCAGTGGAAATGCCTGCTGCACCTCCAGCCAGGCTGCCCCAGGAGCAGCTGCCCCTCTCTCAGCTCCCCCACCCCATGTTTCCGCAGCCGCCATGCAGCAGATGCTGACCGAGAGCTGTAAGAACCGGCTCCTGCAGATGGCCTACGAGTCCCAGAGGCAGAACTTGGTCCAGCAAACCTGTTCCAGGTGAGGGAGTCTGGGGACCTGGCTCAGGGCCTAAAACTGTGGGGTAAGAGCTGAGCACTGGGACCCTCTGCCCTGGGCCACCCCAGCCCCAGCTGTGCTCTCAGGGCCAAGTAGCGCCTGGTCTTCCTGAGTTTTCTAGGTGGACCCCATGATTCACTGTTGGGTTGTGATAAAGAATAATGGCCACTCCCATTTCCCATGCACTTCCTGTGTGCCAGGCACTAGGAGATACGTTGCATTAGCTGATCGATTCTATGAAGGACTATATTGTTATTAGCCCTATTTACAATTGCAACTCAGGTTCAGAGAGGCTATGTAACATACCCAAGGAAGCACAGCGGGCGGTGGTAGGGCCGGGATTTGAGCCCTGGCAGAGTGAAGTGTGCTCTTGACTGTGGTGCACTCCGAGGGGCCTCAAGGTTGGGAGTGGGGTGCGCTGGAGGGGGTGGGTGAGAAGTTGCCGTCACACTGATGGCCACTCTGGGGTCAGGCTCACCAAGCCCACATGGCCCTGTAGGTTTGTGGAAGGTTCCACAGGTGCCCAGCAAAGCAGTGGAGAAAAGCTCAGTCAGTGCTTGGGAGCTCTAGACAGGGACACACCAGCAGCCCTGGGTACCCTGTGTGTCTCCTCCCATGCAGGTGACTGGCACGGCTGCCACCCTCCCAGGCACCAGGACCATGCCAGCCTCCCCTGTGTCCCTGCAGACGCGGGATTTCTCCCCCCTTTCCTGATGTGTGACATTATGCTTAGGAATACAGGCACCGAGTCAGACAGACCTGGAGTCAGGTCCCGCTTCTATTTACTGTGAAGTCTTGGGCGAGCACTTTCTTCCCTGAGCCTCAAATTTCTTATCATAAAAATGGGGATAAACCCCAGTATCTACCCGTAGAGTCACTGGAGGATTGATGAGCGTGAATGAACATGATGCCCGGCACTTGAGTGTCCAGTAAATAATCGCTATTGTTACGAAACAAACTCAAACCCAAGATCGTACCAAAGCGCGGACATACGTGAGGGTGTATGTTCTTATGCCAAAATCACCAGACTTGTGTGGAGGGCTGAGAGCTGCTCCAGGCCAGGGCAAGAATGCTGGGAAGGACGGCTTTGTCACTTTGACCCCCGTGTGGCTCACTTGGGTGTCATGAGCTCTCTGTCCATGGTTGTGGCTGGGCAGAGTCCAGGCATCTACTTCGGGGGTGCAGTAGAGGGGATTCCGGTGGAGGGTCCGGTGAGAGGACCTGGGAGATTCTCTCTCCCAGCCTCCAACGCAATCGCCTTCCTTCCAGGGCCATGGGATCCCCACAGATTCCATGTCTGTGCCCCACTCCCAGCAGGCACCCCACTAGTATTGTTGAATGAATAAATGGGTTATCTTGGTCTCCTCCCAGGTGCCTGACACATAGTAGGTGCTCAGGAAATGTTCTGAGAGTGTATGAATTTGCTGTCTTTCTGGCAGCATGGCTGAAATGGATGAGCGGTTCCAACAGATTCTGTCGTGGCAGCAGATGGATCAGACCAGAGCCATCAGCCAGATCCTGCAGGAGGTGAGCCCTGGCCCAACACAGAGCAGGGGTCGGGAGGGGTGCACAGGAGCCAGGGCAGAGCCTCAGAGCTCCACACAGAGCCCTGTCCCAGGCAGTGTTAAGACCCAAGGGGCTTAGTGACCTTAGAAATATATAAATCATTGGGCTGCGGGGCAGGGAGAGGCCTCCAGGGGACCTGAGGATGGGCAGTGGTCACTGAAATCTAGAGAAGCACCCCTCCTGCTCCCTGGGGGACTCCCCACCAATCCTGTGCAGGGGACGCCATCAGGAGACTTAAGGGACAGGAGGTGATGGTGTCACACCATGGAGGTCAAGACATGGAGATCGCTGGGGGACCTCTGACCTCTTCTCATGTCAGCCCACGGTGCCGCTTTGTGCTTTTCCACCTGCGCTGGTGCTTAGCAGGTGTGGGGTAGAGCCCTCAAGCGGATGAAATGAAGGACCCCACGACCTCCTCCCCTCCTGGCTCCATGCTGTTCTGTTCAGCCTCCTCCCTGCAGCCCTTGGAAGTCTCCCTCGCCCCTCCCCTTTCCCTCAAATGTGTCATCCTGCCTTGCCCAGCCCATCCCCCGCTTCCTCCCCAACTCTAGTCTGTGTTGTAAAATGGTTTGACTTAGCATTTGTGGGACTTGTCTGAGGAAGATTCTCTGTTTCTCTGAGAGGGCAAGGCTCGGGGGCTGGACAGACTTGTCGCGTGTCCCAGCACCAGCCGGCTCACATCTCCATGCCTTACTTTCATGCTCTGGGAAACAGGGCAGTGACAGCAGCCAGGCCACTGCCGTGGTGCAAATGCAGCCAGCAGTGCAGGTCAAGTGCCTGGCAGTGGCCTGCCCAGAGTGAGCCTTGATATCATTTTAAGATATAAATAAGTGAGGTGAAAAGCAATTTCTCTCTCTCAGAAACAGAAAGCTATAAGTTAAGGTGTTCTGTGTGCTACTTTCGGTTCTCCCGGGCGGGCGGCGGGGAAAGGCCGGTGCGGGCCGTGCTGAGCGGGCTGAGGTCTGTTGCAGAGCGCCATGCAGAAGGCTGCGTTCGAGGCCCTCCAGGTGAAGAGAGACCTGATGCATCGGCAGATCAGGAATCAAGTGAGTGCTAGGGTTGCGGCCCCCAGACCTGCCCTCCCAGCTCTCGGAGACTTGCAGAGTGGCTCAGCGGGGCTGCAGGTGGCAGCAGTTGAGGTTTGAACCCCAGCCCCTTGGCCTGCCAGCTTGGCAAGGGGTCTTCACTCGCAGACCTGCCTCGGGCTCACGGGAGGGCACTTACAGGCCTGGCCAGACCCATGCCAGCAGACGCAGTCTGCTCGCGCTGCCTCCACGAGGCCCGGGCCGGGGAGGGCAGCGCATTTGTGCGGCCTTGACTGCAGGGCAGCCTGTGTGCTCGCTGTGCCTCAGGCCGGACTCCCTCGTGGCACACGGCAGCCTGCGTAGATTCCACTGCCCCCCTCAGCTCAGACTGACGCAGGGTCTCCGGGGCGGGCTGAATCTCCCACAAGGGGCAGGGAGGCCCATGGGCCTCTGTGGTCCCGGACTGGCTGAGGGGTGGCCCCGGCCCAGGAGGAGGTCAAGCTCCTGTGCAGGCTCCTCTGCTGACCTGTGGGGTGGCCACCGCCTGCCGAGAGGCCCAGGGCCTTGGGGACGAAGGGAGCTTCAGGCCATGGGAACGCGCCTCTCATACTCAGCACACTTTGAATTTCACGTATCGCCTGGTTTTTCCTTTCTATTCTTTTTTCTTTTCTTTTTTTCCTTTTTTTTTTTTTTTTGACCACAACCAACTTACCTTTTTTATTTCCCTCTTTGATTTCAATCCCCCATTGCCGGACATGAAGCTCATTCCTCTGACCAGGGGTTGGCGAGGTCATAGGGACTTAGGGACAAGGGTCATAGGATCACGGGCACAGGGTAGAGGTCACCGGCTGTGGGGTCTGACCCCCAGACATTCTCACTGTGGGTTGTTGTGACCCACCAGCCAAGCTGTTCCCCTTCAGACCCTGAGCAGGGACATCCCAGAGAAAGAACTCTCTCGCCAACCTGCTCTGTGTCCTTGGGCAAGTTACTTGACCTTACTGAGCTTCAGTTTTCTTGCCTGTAAAATGGAGGCAATAATACTTCGTAACAGCCAGAAGGAGCACTGATGAAATGATGTGTACAAAATACATAGGCCTAGCGCATAATAGGTGCTCAGTACTTAGCAGCTTCTGCTGTCATTATCATTCAGTCACTTCCCTCAGCCCCAGCTCTGCCCTGGAGCAGCTACAGAGAGAAGCAAGAGAATTTGACCAGCAAGAGGCTCAGCGATGATTCTGTGTCTGTCATTTGCTCTGGCCTGGATCTTAAAGGAAAGCCCCTTCCCCGTTCCACACGCCTTTCTTCGGCTCCCACTCTGAAACAGACCCTCTAGGTCAGCGACATTGGCCAAGGCAAGCATGTCCCCGCCCCAGGGCATACAGAGCCAAGAAATAACTGGTTCTTTTTAACCCCCTTGATGAAGTTCCTGAGACCTACAAGTTCCCCTCATTCCAGAGCCTCCCCACCTTCCCCAGAAAGGTTTGTTAGACCCCATTTGGCCGTCTGAGAGTAGCAGCACAAAACTGAACCATGGTTAATGTGAATAAAAAATCCCCTGTCTCGTCTTCTGTTTAGATTAAGTTAATAGAAACTGAGTTATTGCAGCTGACACAGCTGGAGTTAAAGAGGAAATCCCTGGACACAGAGACACTACAGGTATGTAGGGCTCTCAGGCCTGTCCGCCCTTCCCCCGCCCGCGGTGAGATCCCCTCCTGGTGCCCCCCAGCTCCTTGGCAGCTGCCTGTCAGCCCAGGGCGCGGGGAGCTTCTCCAGCAGATGAAGGGCACTGAAAAAGTTCCCCAGCCCCGGAAGGCCAAGCTCAGGCCGGGGTTAGAGGTCGGGTAGCCTGTTGCTAGGCAGGAGGGTCAGAGGAAGAAGGGTTTCATTGCCAAGGCTCACCCCTCCATCTCCATCTCTGCATTGCCTTTGTTGGGAGTGGGCTCACAGCTGAGCTTCCTGTCTCTTCAAGCCAAGCTTCAGAGCCCCTGGCTCCCTGGGCTGCCATCCTCTGGGAAGGGAGCTTTTTGGTGTCCCCAGGATGTCTGGAGGTGATGGCCCAGCTGTTTTTGCGTCACTCCCCATGAGCTCCAGCCTGGGCGTCCTGCTCACAGAGATAAGAGGGCAGAAGGCCCTGGCAGACAGTATACTAGAGTAGCCGTCTGGGACCTTGCTGTGCGACCTTGGGTGGGGGAGGAGGGCAGCCCTTCCCCTTCTCTGGACTTCAGTCTGCCCAGGTACACACGAAGGGCTGGATGGGATGGTGTGTGAGGACATGTGCCCGTGCCAGGCATTTGAGCAGAGCCTTCCATCTGTCACTGTCCCTGTGTCTGTTCTCAGTGGAGAAGTCTCCAGCCATTTCCAGGCTTCTCAGTGCAGTGAGAGTGCCGGAGTGAGGTCTGGAGCCCTGGTCTCAGGTCAGCCACAGGTGTGCTGTGTGCCCTTGGCAGGTGACTTCCCCTCCAGGCCTCCCTTCTCCCCTCCGCGAGATGGCAGTCATCATCCAGGCCCAGACTGTGTCCATCTAGGGCCATCGGAGGAGGCTAAGCTAGCACAGGGAAAATCATTTGTGAGCCTCGAAATGATCTTCAGAGATGAGAGGCTTGGGGCTGCTCGCAGGCAAGCTGCAGCCACGACGTTTGGCGAGTGCCCTTGTCTCTGCCCGTTGGCGCTGTCAGGGCCTCCGAGGAGTAAGTGCAGACGTGGAACAGGGACACATGCAGGCTCTGGTTTGCGTGCACCTGCATTAGTATAGAGCCTTCCTCATTTGTGTGGGGTCCCACACCTACCCTCCCTGCCATTTGCTTCTGCCCTTGTGCTCTGTAGTCCGTGAGACCAAAGGCAAGACCCGTGGCTTGTCATTTCTTTTGTTTGATGTTTTTTTACCATTCCATTGTCATCAGTCACTGGGATCCCATGCCTGACCTTAACCTACAAGGAAGGGAGATGCAGGCTTGGAGAGGAGGAACAGAGGGGCCTCTTAGCTCAACTCAGCCTAGAGGCGTTGGGCAGAGCCTCAAATTGAGCTGAGGACTGAGCGAGTGGGAGATCCTAGGCCGAGCCCTTCTCGATCCTGCACCCACGGCAGGGACTCCTGGGGTGCTGTGAGCTCACAGCGGCGCCGGGTATGGTCTTGTGTTGCAGGAGATGATCTCAGAACAGCGCTGGGCTCTCAGCTCCCTGCTCCAGCAGCTGCTCAAAGAGAAGCAGCAGCGAGAGGAAGAGCTCCGGGAAATCCTGGTACGTGTCTGGCTTCTGTGTTTAGCATCACACGTGGGTTTGCTTTTCCTAAACACACTTGCCATTTTTAGAAACAATTTCGTTTTTCACGTAAGAGTTGTTCTTCAAAGAAAAGTGGAAAGTGCAAAGGAAAAGAATTTCACTTCTGAGAATTATCTACTGCTAACATTTTGATGCAAATTTTCCAAACATTGTGAAGCATACTTATAGCTATTCACGTACGTGCCTTTAAAACATAAAGTGGCACGTACCCTTTGCATCCGGCCTGTTTTCATCTATTCTTGTCAAGTCATTAAAACATTCCTCTGCATTCCTTCTGGCCACATTCGGATGGGCCATCCTTCAGCCAGGCCCCTATCGTCGAGTGTGTGGATGACTTGAGGGTCTTTGTAGCCGAGTGAGAACAGCCGTGAGTGTTTACTCCAGGACTTGCTGTGTCTGGCCAGGCTGTTTGGTAAGCTTTGGCAGGAGTGGCTGTTCCCTGTACCTGGATGGGTTTGACTCTGCACATTATCAGGGTGACAGAGCCCCATTTAAGAGCATCTCCTCTAGACCCAGGGGGCACCTGAGCAATGCGGACAGAGGCCAGGCCCACCGGCTGGGGCTGAAAAGACCAAGTCATTCCCATGTCGTCGTAAATGTACCAAATGTCCTCTGAGCTCCAGTCAAGGCAGGGCCCTGTGCAGGTTTAGGAGGAGAGCGAGAGCAGTTCCATCTAGAGCCCACACAAGCCCACCTGGCGTGCTTGTGCCAGTTAGAAGTTGCCTATTCCTTGGGATGCCCTACTGCCAACTTCTGCGTGTTGTGCTAATGTGCAGACTGTGCCCTGGCATCGTGCGGCCGCAGCCACATACTGTGGCCTCATGCTCCTGACCTCACTAGGCTTCAGGGGACTCGCCAGGTCAGGGAGGAAGCACTGCCTCAGCAGAGCACAGCCTGTCTCGGGGGCCTCGGCCCTGGAAGGGAGGTGTGTCCGCCGTCAGGGGAGGGCCAAGGACAGAAGAGGGCAGCCTGCTCAGCAAGGTCCAGGAGGAACCCCCAGCCCTGGCCCTGACCTGACCCTGGCCCTGACCCTGGCTTACTAATCACTGTGAACCTCACTTTCCTCACCCGTAAGGTAGAATCTACTCCACGGAGCTGTAAGAATTAAGTTCACGGCACAGGCCGGCACGTGGTGCTCTGAACACATGAGCTGCAGCTGTTATTACTGTCGTCATCGTTAGCGTCCTCAGTTCACTGCCGTATCCCTTAGCGCCTAGAATGGAGCACCACCCAGTGGATGGTTACTGAATGGTGGGGTGAAGGGATTGTTTTCAACAGCATGTTTCTAATTCTTCTGCTTTGTCAGATAGTAAAGCCCACTCTAGAAGTCGAAGGTGCCCTTAGCATCCTGTACCCCCCTGCCTGACACACAGAAGGCAGCCAATCTTCGTGGGAGGAGGCAGCGGCAAAATGCTTGCTGTCACACAGCAGACAGAGGTGTCCCTCCCAGAGGTAGTGGCAGAGTGTGGTGCCAGGTGGAGAAGCTCAGGTTCAGATGCCGTCCTTGACCAGATGTGTGATGACGGGCAGGTCAGCTGCCTTCTCTGAGATCATTTTCGATGGTCAGCGGGCAAGAGTGACACGTCCTGCCTTTCTCATTTCAGCAGTGTAAGCGGTGACACACCATGCGGGCGGGAGAGTTCTTTGTAACATACCTAGTGCCGTCCACCTGCTCAGAGGAGCACAGCTGACAAGTGCCCTTGTCATTCTGATTTTTATTTACCGATTTATAACTAACATTGCTTCCTTCGTTCTTGGCAGACGGAGTTAGAAGCCAAAAGTGAAACCAAGCAGGAAAATTACTGGCTGATTCAGTATCAACGGCTGTTGAACCAGAAGCCCTTGTCCTTGAAGCTGCAAGTAAGGACCACTGGTGCCTGCCCCGGCCACAGAGCACGCGGGGCCTCCTTCCAGAGGAGCCTGTGGCGCCCACGCTGTGCTCTGCCACTCCGTCTCCAGTATAATTCAATTCATCTTTCTGATGACTCGAGTGTGCCAGGTCCTCTGCCAGGCCCTAACGGTGACAGAAATGAGAGCGAGGCAGTGTTCATTCTGGTGAGGGGAAGACAAGGCGCTGGTCGCTGCTGTACAGGGCAGAGACCAGGGTGCCCACAGTGGGGCAAAGCCCACGCACAGGTAGGCAGGGGCAGCTGTCTGTGAGGACAGGATAGATGTGGTCCCCCTCCAGATGCACATACACTTTTAAAATTTTTAATAAAAATTGAGTCATTCTACACATACCATTTTAGCAACTTGCTTTTTTCTTTTAGCCATAGTGATAGACGATTCTCCAGGTACATACAGATCTTTCTCATTATTTCCAGGCAACTGCACAGCGTTCAACATGCGGATGAACCTGGCTTATTTAACAGTCCCCTCTTGGTGGATACTTAAGATGCTTGCTTTTTTTTTTTTTTTTTTTTTTAGACAGATTCGTGCTCTGTCGCCCAGACTAGAAACAGTGGCACCATCATAGCTCACTATTACCTCCAATTTCTAGGCTCAAGCCATCCTCCTGCCTCGGCCTCCCGAGTAGCTGGGACTACAGGCATGTGACCATGCTTGGCTAATTTAAAAATTTTTTTCATATAAATGGGGTCTCACTATGTTGCCCAGGCTGTAAGCTGCTTACTATTTTCAAGTTTGCAGATAGAATAGCAGTGGACTCTCTGTGCACATATATCTCAGTGTGTTTACACGTGCATTTTTATAGGAAAACCCCAAGAGTACATTCTATGCATCATGTTATATATATTCAAACCCTTCATTTCCTATTGTAAACAATGGGTTCTTCCTTCCTGTTTGTGAGGCACGTGGTCTTTCCCGTGGGTCTGTCTTGCAGGAAGAAGGCCTGGAGCACCAGCTGGTAGCCCTTCTGGAGGAGCTATCGGCCGAGCACTACCTGCCCATCTTCGCCCACCACCGCATCTCACTGGACACGCTGAGCCAGATGAGCCCTGGGGACCTGGCCAAGGTGGGAAGCTGCAGTCCTGTGGGGGGGTGGGCCCTGCCTGGGCACGGGTGACTTACTCTTCCTGCAGTTCTTGATGAGGTCTGTCATCAGCAAATGCTCCACGGCCCCCTTGCTTCTGGATGGCCAGAACCCCCACCCCTGTGCCCCCACCACCTGTGTGTGCCCTGCATCCTGTCTCCCTAGAAAAACCTGGCGGGGGGAGGTCCTGCTCACCCCACACGGCCCCTCCTGCTCATATCGGATCTGCAGGGTGCAGGGGCAGGTTGCCCTGGGGATCATCTGGTCCAGCCCCCACCCTGCCCACAGTGGCACGGCTGCATGCAGCACTGCCTAAGCCCCAGGTACTTTCTGGGCATGAGCTGAGCTATTTCCATCACATTAATGTGTTTACTCTTCAAAACAGAGTATAATGATGCTGGCCAATGCCTTCCTGGCACCTTCTAAGCACTTTCACAGACTAACCTGTGGGGTCCCCCAACGGCCCAGGGAGGTGGGTGTCATCATGATCACCATTTTTCAGATGAGGAAACTAAGACCTAGTAAGGTAATAACTCACCTGAGGCCACACAGCAGAGCGAGGATGTGACGCCAGGCAGTGTGGCCCCAGAGTCCGTGTTCTCTGCCACTCAGCTGTCCTGCCTCCCCGTGGACAGATGCAGACAGTGAGGCTCAGAAGGGCTCGATGGCACTGCAGGGTCCCGGGCTTGGGCTGTGGGGGCCAAGGGACTGTGGGACTCAGGCGCTGCTGCTTCCCTCCTCCCTGCCTGGTGGGGAAGTAACAAGAGGTCTGCAGGTGACACTATCAGTGCGGTGCCTGGCACCCGGGAGCACTCACTAAACTGAAGCTGTTACTAGTGTTGGTTTCCTTTTTGGCCTCAGTTTCCCTCCTGCCACACTGACTGTTGGGCCAGGCTGGAGGGGTCACCGTCACGGCTGTGGTGCTGCACTGCCTCGTGCCAAGCCTGGGGAGGCCTCCACCCTTCCACTGAAGGTGCCAGGAGCCAGGAGGTCCTGTGGGCCTGCGCATCATGGCTTTGTGCCACGTGTCAGCCTCCGCCAGCCCATCCCACAAACTGCTCTTCCTTGGACTGCCACAGGTGGGTGTCTCGGAAACTGGCCTGCAGCACGAGATCCTGCGGAGAGTCCAGGAACTGCTAGAAGTGGCCAGGATGCAGCCAGGTACCAGCACAAGTCCAGGACCTCTGCTCGTCAAGGGCCCCACCCATAGGTGTGGGCCGTGGTGGGGGCGGTCACGTGCTTACATTTCGGGACAGGCTGGTTCTAGCCCCTGTGAGTTGGTAAGGTTCCCTCCTAAGGACCAGGCTTAGGGATCAGTGAGCCCATTTTTTAAATGGAAAAAACAGGCCACAAAAATGGGAAAATGGGAAGTTTCCATGTAGCCAGGCCCTCCTGGCTCCCTGTCCCATAACCTTCCCTAAACCGCCCTCCAGGCACTGGGATCCGCACACCCAGCAACCCTGGACTAGAAGGAGAAACCGGCCCATCCACAATGCCCATGGCATGCCCAGTGCCGTGCCCGGGGCAGGCCTGGGGTTTGGACGTGGGGAGGTATGGGTGACAGGTCGTGAAGGGGCAAACACAGGTCTTGGAGGCCCTCAGGAGAAGGGGCAGGTGTGGCGTCAGGGGTCTTCTGTGTTCTGAGCACCATCCAGGAGCCGGGCATGTGCCACCCACTTTACATGTGCTGTGTCATGGAAACTTTGTTTCAACCCCATGAAGTGGGCACTGTTATTATCTCATTTGTGAGGTGAGGAAACTGAGGCAGAGAGAGGTTAACATGTCTCCCATAAGGTCACAGTGCCGGCAAATGGTGGAACCACTGGGCTTTACTGCCTCCCTGGAGAAGAGGTGAGAGACCCAGAACAAGGACGAAGGAGGGGCGGGCTGGGCGAGCCCACAGCTTGGCCGGAGCCACGGCCAGGACAGGGGCAGAGGCAAAGGGGGAGTTGCTGGACCAGAGCTCAGGGGTGAGGTCCCTTCTGAAGGTTTCCTCAGCACTGACCCCTCCAGCTTTCAGACTGGAGGTCAGGAAGTTTGGCACCAGGAGCTGGGGTCACCCCCTGTAGACAAGCCTCCCGTGAGAGGAATTGCAGGTGCCGCTTCACGCTGAGCTGGGCGCCGCGCCTCCGAGCCCCTTAAGTGTCAGGACGGGCTGCTGCTTACCGTCTCACATCAGCCTGGAGCTGACCGCAGGGCCTTCCCTCGCTAGCAGATCGCCTGCGCGGTCCACGTCCACGCGCAGCTTTTTAAAAATCTTTAGTTTTTTTCTATAGTTATATAAAAAATAATGTAATTCAAACCGTAAAATAAATGAATAAAGTAAGCTGTGATCAGAGTGGAGACCTGGGACAGAGAGTCAGGGAAGTTAGTGGCTCACACTACATGATAACAAAAGAGAGACTTCATGTTTTGTAAGAATTGATTCTGCTTCAGACTGTGGAACCCAGTCAAGGGGTGGGGGCTCCAGGGCAGAGTGGCAGAGGGGGCGGGGCCAGGGGCAACGGTGGGAGGAAGCAGGGAAGTGGCCTTGGGGCCTTCTCAGGGATCAGAGGGCCCAGCACACAGTGCTGCAGCCATCCCTGCCAGTGTCACCGCCAGATGCCAGGACAGAGAGAGACTTTGCTCCCACCCTACAGAAGGGAATGAGGCCCGGAGAAGAGGGACAAGAGGGTGTGTGGGGAGGAGAGCCCTTCCCCTGGCTCTGAGCTCAGAGGCCCCCCACTCTCTAGCTCACTCACTTGGGGGTAGGCAGGGCCAGGGAGCCCCTAGGGGTGGGGTCATCAGGATGACCCTGGCTCAGCCTATCCCTCTGGTCCCCACAGAGCTGAAACCACCCAAGGATGAGGTCCTCAGGGCCCTGGAGCCCCCCACAGCCCCCTTGGAGCCTGCTGAGACAGTGAGGCCATCAGCACCCCCCGCAGAGCTGGAGGTGCAGACCTCAGAATGTGTCGTGTGCCTGGAACGGGAGGTAAGTCTGGGGTGGCCGCCCGACGCGCAAGCCCACCCTCCCACCCGCCTGCCCCGCCTGCGCCACCCTCCGCAGGCTCTCCAGGGATGGTTTCTAAACATTTTTCTCTAGTTATGTAAGTACATTGTGTTCATCTAGAAATTTTGAAAAATACAGAAAAGCAAAAAATACAGGAAATAAAAATGACCCATAAACCCGCGATCCCAATATGAGCAATGCTAACATCATTCTCGGAACCCTTTTCCTTTTTCTTCAAAAAGGGTTTTTCCTCCCTATTTAATAAATACCTTAGGAAAAATTTCCCCAAGTTACAGAATATCAACAACATGATTTTCCCTGGGGAGGATTATTTTTTAAAAATTATTGCAGAATTAACACCATGGAAAAATTAAACATAGCAGTGTATAAAATAAAAATCTTCCTTTGCCTCTGTGAGCAATCGATCCTACTTAGAAAAACAAGCATGTGGCCAGGCGCAGTGGCTCACGCCTGTAATCCCAGCACTTTGGGAGGTTGAGGTCAGAGGATCACTTGAAGCCAGGAGTTCAAGACCAGCCTGAGCAACATAGGCCCCTATCTCTAAAATAAAAAAAACATTATCTGGGCATGGTGGCTGTGCCTGTAGTCCCAGCTACTCAGAAGGCTGAGACAGGAGGATCTCTTGAGCCCAGGAGTTTTGAGGTTGCTGTGAGTTATGATGACGCCAGTGTACTCTAGCCCCACTAACAGAGCTAGACCCTATCTCCAAAAAAAAAAAGAAAAAAGCAACTGTGTTAGCAGTTTGATTATTCGATGGTTTTTAATAGACCCAGGGGATGCTGTGATATGGAGGGACCAATAGTTACAAATTCAACTGAGCCCTGCTCTTGGGCCCTGTAGGTGGCTCCTAGTTTCTTGTTATGACAGACAGCTCTGAACAGTTTGGAGCTCATCCTTGGTTGTTTCCTTAGGATAAATTCCAAGAAAGAGGAAATGCTCAGGCAGAGCATAGCTACACTCCCATGGCTGTTGATCTGTGAGGCTGGAATCGTGTTTAGACTGGGGAGCTCAGGGGTTAGGAAAGTGCATAAGTGACAACAAATTGTAGACAACCTAAATGTCCAAGAGTAGGGGCCAGTCCTCCCACACGGAGGGCACCGCACAGCTGGTACACAGAGAGGACAGAGGACAGGGACGTGTCTGGGAGGGGCAAGGCAAAGACGGCAAGAAGTAAACATTGGAATATTAGCCCCAGTTTTATTTAAGAAGGAAAGGGTTGGGGGATTACGGGTATTTATTTATATATTCTTTATAAACTGTAGAGAATAGACACAAACTGCTAACGGAAGGACTGGGTTTCCCCTTTCCATGGTTTACATGTTCTATATTTCTGTGGTATTTGAACGGCTCACTGGACACACTATCAGGGTTTTAAGGTAAAGAACAACGAAGGGTCCCGGGGCTGGTGCTCGTACCCCTCCTGGGGACCAGGCAGGGCCAGGCCCCCACGCTCCCCTCTCCCTCCTCAGGCCCAGATGATCTTCCTCAACTGCGGCCACGTCTGCTGCTGCCCGCAGTGCTGCCAGCCGCTGCGCACCTGCCCGCTGTGCCGCCAGGCCATCGCCCGACGCCTCCGGATCTACCACAGCAGCTGAGCGCCGCCGGCCCCCACTCACCCCATGTTGGCCAGACCAGTACAAGGCCGCCCTGCCCTGGGCCCTTTCCCCACAGCCCGAAAATCCTTCTTGAGCTCCAAGCACGCTTCGCCTCTGCCAGGTGGGGGCGCCCCTGACCCAAGGCATTGCTGGTCTGAGTACTGTGGGGGGTGGAGCGGGGGTGGCTGCACCGCCACCGAGCTCATGGCTCTGCCCCGTCCCAGCTGCGTGACCGTGGGCAGGGAGGAACTTAAGGTCCTCACCTGTGGAACGTGCACGGTGCCACCCACTCTGCATGTGGAGGGCAAGCAGGAGGGCCTTGGCTGGGCATGAGGGATGGCCACAGGCCATCGGGGCTGTCCTGGGAAGGTGTGCAGGGCTGGCCTGTGCTCACAAGTGGTGCCAGCCCCACTGGGACCTCTCTCTGCTGCTCCCCAGTGCTCTGGGCCCTTCCCGCTCCCCACAGCTGCACCCTCCTCGCCACCCCATGCAGCGCAGCTGACCCAAAGCAGGAACATCAAGTCAATAAATCCATCTCAGCGTCTCCTTCAGAGTCATCACCAGGTCCTCGTGGGAGCCCGGGAGGGGGAGGGGCTGGGGCTGGGGTGGAGGGCAGCCTTCTGGGGAAAGGGGCCAGCGGTGTGCTGTACCTCAAAGGACAGAGCAGGGCTTGAGCTGTTCCTGAATGAATGAATTTGAATGAATGTCGAGTTAGCCAAGCCTCCCCTCTCCACAGGGAGAGAGACCAGGGCCCAGAGCGGAGAAGGGCACTTGGAGCCAAGTGATGGCAGCGCCTGTCTATCCACAGGCAGGTGGCCCTGGGGCCTGTGCTATGTGCCCCATGTATGATTAGCCCAGAGGCTGGGGGGTAAATGCTTGGGGCCTTGCAACTGGGTTTGGAGCCCAGAAGCATCCTGTTGAGTCCGTGCAGCCTTGCAGGTTGTCCGTTGCCCAATTCTAGGAGCCACGCACACACTCTTGCTGTAAAGGTGCGTGTTGATTACACATTTGGGCAGATGGTTTTTAGCCAAGGGCAGCCTTTTCTTTGGGCTGGTGTCAGGCTTGCTCGGGGCGCGTAGGTTCTGCCTCCAGCTCCTTCAGTGACCGTGGCCAGACTTTGGGCTTTGGTTTCCCCATGCGTTCAACATGGGACACGAAGGGTCCCTGACTTAGGCTGGTGGCTTGCAGGGGGCGCCGAGGTGCAGCGTCCACAAGAGCGAGCTGGCAAAAGGGCCTGCCTCTCTGGGACCAACTTCACGCAGCACTGCCCGGCGGGGCAGATGCCCTCATAGCGTGAGCCTGCTTTCTAGGGCGGGAGCTGATGCCTCTCCTGTGTAGGACCCCAAATTTAGGCTCATGTACCCCATAGGCAACCCAAACCAAACACTGTGATACTGATGTTTGGAGACAGAGAAAGGTTTATCTCATTTGGCCAAAGCAAGAAGACGGGAGAGTAAAATCTCTCAAACAAAAGGATGAGGGGTAGGGAGCTTTCCTGTGGCCGGGAGTGAGGACGTGTGTGGCTGGGTAGTGAGGGAGGGGGAGGCTCAGGACCCAGGAGGATGTCTGTGTTGTCTGCAGTCCCAGGTTACACCTGGAGTAACCAGATTTCTGGGTGTCAGCAGCAACTTGCAACTTTTTAAAGGGCTTTTTTTTTTTTTTTGCAAAACAAATGTAGATTTTTCTTGTGACCCTCTTTCTGCTTGATAAAGAAACAGTATATCAACAGTTAATTACCGTTGAGAACAGCAGGTGCTGGGCAGGAAACTAGCAGTTAACATGTATAAGTCAAATGTTGTATTATTTCAGTGATTTATATAAAATATTGCATTTTATAAATATAACATTTATTTTAGTCATTAAAAAAATGCCAGGGTACTAATATCTCGAGGGGCCTGGCTACATTCCCACATTTCACCCTGGGGATCTCTGATGGTTCCCCCTCAACACCCTCCAGGGCTCAGCTTGGCCAAGAGGGGAGACCCAGGCCTGTGGCAGGCAGGGCCACTTCAGGGAGCAGTGTTTGAGGATCCTCCCAACTCCTCACTAGGACCCAGGGACCGAGGACCGTCATCTTCCCTCTCACAGAAGAGCTGGAGGCTTGGTAACTTGCCACGGGCAACAGCCAGGCAGAGTTGCACCTGGCCTCTGGCCCCGCACCCTGTGTCACCCCAGGCCTGTTGACTGAGAGAGGCTCGGGCCCAAGCCCTTGGCTACCACAGACAGACTGGCACCAGGGAAGCCCACATCCCCCAAGGTGACTGGCTGCCACCCCACCCAATAGGGACATGTTTTTACTCAACGCTAGGGCAACCCCACCAGCTGCCAGGAATTGCTGAGGTGTCCCTGTGCCACCCGACCTCAGCCACGGTTCCCCACCCTCCTGGGCGTCGGTGTACACAGGGAAGGGTGGCGATGACACCACCCCTCCTAGAACCTGAGGCTCCTGGTCCCACACGTAAAGTGCCCTATAAATGCCAGTGACTGGTCAGGAGTCCTGAAAGGTCTGGCGGCGCCGTCTGGACTGGAGGCTGCCCGAGGAGCGCTCCGCACAGTCTGGCTGAGGAAGCCACCAGAAGGCCGTGCACCATGGACAAATCCCTTCTCTCTGAGCCTCAGCTTCCTCCTCTGTAAAACGGGATAACACAAGAACTCCGACCGTGGACCTGCAGGTGCTCAGGCAGGTGACGAGCCCAGAAAGCCCAGCTGTAAGGGGCCGGGACAGTCCTCGGCCCACAGCTCCCCAGCTACCTCTCACCACACGTGGCAACGGGCTTTAAATAAAGCATTTATTGATTAGTAGAAGCTTAAACAGTTTGCATAATATTTTTAATACAATATCTGGGAAGGATATTGGAAACCTCCGAAGGCACTAGGGCATCTGACAGTGTCAGTAGGAGAGGTTAGTGACACGCTAAGACCAGGGCTGGGGGCTAGGGGGGTGGTCCCTGAGCACCAGCCACTGCTGCATGTCCTGTGGGTCTAAGGCCCCCATCCTGGAGAGCAGGTCTGGGGGACAGAGGATGCAGGGTGAGAAAGGGGACCCACCCCATTGACCTTGGAGTCAGCTTCTGCCCTGCCCCCCCACCCCAACAGCAGTAGGGGAGGCCCTGGGGTGGGCTGGCCGAGCTGGGGCGCCTTGGCTTGACCCCTGCCCCCAGGAACAGGAAGGTATGAAAGAGATGATGACGAGGCCCAAGTGACTCCCAGGACATCTGAAGAGGGGCCTGGAGTTTTCTGTGGGAAGTGACCTGGTGACTCAGAGGCAGCAGAGGCCAAGCCACAGCCCAACCCCAAATCCTCCGAGAGGGCCACCGACAGTGTTTCAGGGGACACATCCCCTCCCTCTGCCCCTCAGGAACCTCCTCTGCTGGGGGCGTCGGTGAGTACCTCTTAGGTGGCCCTGAGGACAGAACCACACACCCTAAAGCCCCCCTGCTCCAGCCCAAAGCACGAATGTGGGCACAAGAGGGTGGGGGATCCTAGAGGCCTGTGGGTCCCAGGCAGGTAGGGAGAGATGGGGTGCACAGGGGCTTTCGCCCCACCATGTCGGCCTCACCCACTCACCTCCAGCCTCCCAGAGGTCAGCTCCCCCCTTCCCCCGGGACACTTCCCCTCCACACACCAGCACATTGTGGGCCTTTCTCATTTCATCCCAGGCCCCTTGCACACCCCTCTCATCACCCATCGTCCCCAGCACCCCCAGCCTGGCCATCCCCTCCTTCCACCTCCCCTCCCCCGCAAGGCTCGCCGCCACTGTGAGGCCAGGGAGGGGAGCAGGGCCAGAGACAGGGCCTCAGACTCCCTCTTCCTCGTCCCAGCGAGCCCCTTGGTAAGACGGGAGGGATCCGCTGGCTTCACAGCACATGATGTTTTTTTTTTTTTTGAGACAGGGTCTCACTCCGACACCCAGGCTTGAGTGCAGTGGCACCATCATAGCTCACTACAACCTCAAACTCCCGGGCTCAAGCAATCCTCCTGCCTTAGCATCCCAAATAGCTGGGACTACAGGCACACGCCACCACATCCAGCTAATTTTTCTATTTTTTTTGTAGAGATGGGGTCTATATTGTCCAGGCTAGCCTTTAACTCCTGGCCTCAAGCGATCCTCCCACCTCAGCCTCCCAAAGTGCTTGAATTACAGGCGTGAGCCACCACACCCAGCCTATACACGATGCTTTTATCTCCCTCTCTCCAAGAAGGATGGCAGGACCCATGAGGGAAACAGAGGCCACAGACAAATGGCAGGAAGGGCAGGGCTCCCAGCCCCCTTCAGCTGTGTCCAGCCCCAGCACAAGGAGGAAAGCCCCGAAACCAGACCCTGCATCCGAGATCATCCCACAGAAGAGAAAACAGGGAGTAATAAAGTGTTGACCAAACCCAGTAAAGTGACTCTGGTGGGCCTGTCCCTGCCCAACCCCTGGAGGTGCCACACCAGCCCCTGCCCACCTCCAGCCACAAGGCACAGATTGGGGTGCTCCCTCCCTAGAGCCGAGCCTGCCTGTGCCTTAGGGGAGCGCCCTGTGTGCCGTGTCCAGCAGAAGCATGGGGACTGGCTGGCCTAGAACTCCGTCTGCACCCCTGCACTGTCCTCGGTGGTGATGTGGATGGGGGGACGGCCGCCGGGGCTGGACACCTGCTCCCCGGTCTCCTGGTCGCTGGGCTTGGGGGGCTCAAGGTCCACAGCCTTTCCAGGTGGGAGGTGCCGGGGCGAGGTGGGTGGTGAGGCGGCCTCAGGGGCTGCCACGGGCTGGGAGATCTCCTGGGCAGGGGCCCCGTTAAGCAAGGGGCTGGCCGGTGGGGGGCTCTCAGCCCGCAGATCCTGGGCCAGCAGGCCACGGAGCTCAGTGACACTGTCTGGGGACGCAGGGGACGGTGGCTCAGGGCCAGCCTCGAAGGACAGCCCTGCCTCCTCATCCTGGACCACAGAGACCACCTGCTTGGCACGCCGTCGCTTTTCCGAGAGGGTGGCTGCTTCTGGGGCACCGGGGCTGGGGCTGCCGCCGCCCCCACCACTGCTGCTGTCGCCATAGTCTTCACCCCAGTCGATGGGCGCACCCTCGGCCAGCAGGTGCAGGTTGGGGTCGCTGTTGTGCATGACCATGCTGTCCCGGTACAGGTTGTGCTTCCTCTGCACCGCGGCCTCCTTCACGGCTGTGGGGCCACAGGGAGGGGTGGGACATTCGGTTCGGGCACTACGGCTGCCACTGTGCCTATGCCCAGAGGGGGCCCGCCTCAGCCCCCGGGGGGTATCTGTGACTGGGACGTGCGTGACTAATTCCAGACCTCACTGCTGAAAGTAGCAGGGCTGCGACGCTAACCCCAGCCCAGGCTGTGATGCTGTGTCATCTGCTCTCTCAGCTGACCCTCCCTGCAAAGCCAAGGAGCTGAGAAGTAAGGCACAGAGATGCAGGGCCACCCTCCTGGGGCCACACAGCTAACTGGGTCGGCCCAGCCTCCGGGTGTAAGTCTCGGGCCTTTCTTTGCACCTCTGCTGACCCCGCCAGCCGCCAGCCCGCCTCCGCCTGGCAGTCATGATCCCAATGGTGGTGGCAGCAGGAGGGGTTGGGGTTTGGGCTGGACACCCTGCCGGCGCTCACCCTGTAGGATGTCCTTCACGACGGTCTGCAGCACCACCTCCTCGTACGTGTTCTCCACCAGGAGGAACCTGGCGAAGTCCTCAAAGATCAGCTCCTGGAACCGGGGCAGCTCCTGCCCGGGCAGGACGGCAGAGACGGGAGGTCAGGGCCGGGCGCAGAGAGAGGGGCGGTGGATCCCACCCCCACCCGGCCTGAGGGGCTGGAGCAGGTAGGCGCACCGATTTGCAGGTGGGGGCCAGCTTCTTGAGCAGGAAGGGGATGGTGATCTGCAGCAGTGCCTCCCGGAAGAACCTCTTCCGCACGGTGCTGCTGTCGTAGTCGTATTTCTGCAGGGAAGGAAGGGCGGGGGGGCGGGGTCTTGAGGTCAGTGGGCTCCACCAGCCCTGGCGGGAGGATGGAGGCCAGTGGGCTGACCTCAGAGTTCTCTGCACGAGGGGACCAGTGGCACACCTCCTCGCAGAGGCAGCAATCCTAGTGGTGGCCAGAGATTGGGCTCAGGGCTTGGCCACGCCCAGGGCAGGGCAGGGCCACTCACCTTCAGCACACGCTCCAGGATGCGCTGGATGGATGTGCACAGCTCCTCCTTGGTGGGCCCCTTCCCCAGCTCCTGGTGCAGGAGGGTCTCGAAGGTGTACACGGCATTGTCCATTTGCTGCAGGGCACACCATGGGGCACGTGAAGCCCCTTCCTGTGTGCCACTGAGGCGTCCCCAGCCAACACCCCCCAAGGCCTGCCAGGGAGGAGTGGAGAGCAGTCTGTGCTCACTCACTTGTCCACCCACCCACACATTTACTGAGTGTCCATCATGTGCCTGGCACAGCGCTGGGCACAGGGCAGTCCTGCCTCAAGGGACCAGGAAAGTGCTTGGGGGAGCAAAGAGAGCTTCCTGGAGGAAGGAGCCTCTAAGCCAGGACCTAAGAAGCGAGCAGAGCAGGAGAGAGCACGCAGGGGCGTGTGGTGACGGGCCCGCGGAAGGCGGTGAGCGGGGCTGGGGTGGGGGCAGCAGCCTCAGGCTCACCTCCCGCATGTGGATCTGGGCTCGCTGCTTGAACACAGACGTGCTAGACACATCGAAACGCTGCTGCAGCCCATCCAGCCGTAGCGGCTCCATCTTCTCATAGCAGCTCTGCATCTTCAGGGGGTGGTACGCCAGCTGGGACAGCTTCTCCATGTACTGCAGGGAGGTGGGGCCGTGTGGGCCTGAGCAGCCCCGCAGCCCGGCACACCCCCACTGTGCCTGGGCCTTCAGAGTCCAGGCCCTGGGGCTGGCACTGGCTGCCAGGGACGGCCACCGGGGGTGGTGCCCACAAAGGGAAGCCTGGCAGAGCCCAGGACAGAGGACGAGGGAGGCAGGGGAGCATGTCCAACAGCACAGTGCTGTGGAGACGCCAGTCTGGGTGCTAGAAGAAGGTTCTCTTCCTTTCTGGGGTGCCAGGTGACCTTGGGCAAGTCTTCGCCCCCTCAGAGCCTCGGTTTCCTCAGCCTCGAAATTGGGAAGTGGCTTTTCGTGATCTCTAATCTCATGATTATTTTTGTCCGCGGACTCCCAGATTTGGAGTGTAGAGGAGGACGCTTAGATACGGGATAAATTCTATCCACACCTGACAACTGTGGGCTCCAGGCAACCAACTGCCCCAAAACGGGGCTGCGGAAGGACACTGACCCCAAGAGCCAGAGAAACGGGGGCAAGTGAGCGAGGGGCTGTCTCCGTGTGGAGGGCATGTGACTAGGTGGTCACGTCACCCACCTCTGAAGCTGGCCTTCCCGTCCCTCTCCCTCCCTCTTCGCAGTTAAATTGTTTAATGTTTTAGCACCGTACAAAGGCAGATGGGGGGTTAATGTTCCCTCTTTCCTTCACTGCTGCCCCTTCCCCCGCAGAACTTCCGACAGCTTTGGCCTCTGCCCTGGGACCCCGCTATCTACAGGGGGGGATAGTCTCACGGCAGGAGGCCCTGCCCTCCCCTCGCCAGGGTGACACGGCCTCACCTCACCCAGCTTGTCGATGCCACCCTCGTTGATGACGTTCAGGTTCATGTCGGTGACCTCCTTGAAGAAGACGTCCCGCACCTCGGTGAAGCCCTGGCTGGTGGGCACCATCAGCGCCTCCAGGATGGACGGGATGTAGGGCTGGACGTGGTTCCGCACGCACACCTCCGCCTTGGGGAGGATGAAGCCTGCGCCGGGGAGTCACGTCAGCAGGGCTCCCGGAGCACCTCCCCGCCGCCCCAGAGCCCGGATGCGGGAGGCATGCTGTCCTATTACTCTTAAAGAAAACCGCGGTGGCGACATTAGCAAGCTGAACGACTCCAGAGGAACAGCTGATAACGATGATAAATCCATGCGGTAAACACAGCAGGGTGTTCTGAGACTGGACCCTGGTATTTCCAAAACTGTGACAGCAAAAAACTAAGAAAACTGCTAGTCCAAAAGCAATAGCAGTTTTCTGCTTAGTTAGAGGTAGCGAAAAAACTCATCTTTGGGAGTCTTGAACAAAAAACCAAAAAAACGCTTTAGTAGATTCAATGAACTTCTTAGTTTTATAAAAACCCAGCCACTCATGCTCCGGAACGCTGTGGCCTGGAGCTGCGTAATTATGTAAAAGGCTGTCTTCCTGGTGGGCAGGGCCCATCTCCAGAACAGTCTCACCAATGCCTTTCTACCCAGGGGAATTTTGACATCCACCCCCATCCCCCGCACAGCGAAAGTTGTTTGTTCCACAGAATGAATGTCAGCTCTCAGTGTCCTCTCCAGCTCCTGAGGAATAGCTGGTAAATGTCACCCGCAGGGAAGCGACAACTGCTAAAATTGCACTCAGCGGATGTGTTATGGGGACAAGCTCATCTGCCTGAGAACAGAAAGGAGCGTAACTGACCGGGGAAAGTTACACTTGCTGGAAATAAATCATCGGAGTCCACTAATATGACATGTGGTAAAATCTGTGCTGAATCAAAGAGGACCAGGAGGCTTCAGCCTCCTGGACGAGAATTTTGATCTTGGCCAACTCACACCTGTAATCCCAGCACTTTGGGAAGCTGAGGCGGGAGGATCTCATGAGGCCAAGAGTTGGATATAAACCTGGGCAACATAGTGAGACTCTATTTCTACAAAAAATAATTTAAAAAATAGCCAGGCATGGTGGCACACTCCTCCATCACCAGGTTGGCTCAGGAGGCTGAGGCAGGAGGATCACACGCGACCAGGAGTTCAAGGCCATAGTGAGCTATGATCACACCACTGCACTCCAGCCTGGGTGACAGAGTAAGACCTTCTCTCTTTAAAAAAAAAAAAAAAATGTTGATCTTCAAGAAGTAACATCCACAAAACAACTCACAGGAACCGTTTGGAGTAATAACAGTACAGACTGGATTCTGATTTTTAAAAACTAGCAATGAGCAAGTCATTGCTGGGAAATTTACATGGATCATGAAATAAAAAGGAAGTTCACCGTGACGCCTAGAGAGCCCATGGTCTGGGCACTGTCGGGCCCAGAGAGGACACGGGCGTGGTGAGTGGACTGCCTACCTCGGATCTTACTGGCCAGGTGCTCCTTGGAGGTGATGATTTGGTCCATGTCCGTGCGGATGACGGCCTCCATGGCCGGCCGGGCCAGCTGCAGCTTGGACAGCACCTCCTCGAAGCAGGCCTTGGCCTGCTCATACACCATGCGGTACACGGCGTCCGAGATCTGCAGACAGCGCGGCAGCGTCAGCACCAGGGCTGAGGGCACCAGGCCAGGTGCAGACTCCGGCCCCCACCCCACTCCACGGTCCCAGGCACACCCACCTGGATCCACTGCCGCTGCCGCTCCTGCGGTTTCCCCTTCAGCCGGGGGGCGAGCTCTGCCTTCAGCTCAGGGCCCAGCTCCTCCATCACCAGATTGCTGAGGATCTGGGTCGGGAGGCACAAGCCAGGGGAGGATTGGAGCCTGTTGGGCTGGCACCTTTCTCCCCACGTTCCAGCAAACCTGGTCCCTCAACCCCCGATCCTGGGCTTGGCCCTTTGCTACATACTTCCACTGCCCTCTCTACTGAGTGTCATCCCCACGGGTCCCAGATGCATCTGTTTGGGTATCCTGCAGGACCCTCAAACTCAGGGACCCAGCTCAGGGCCTTTGCACACGCTGCCACCCCTGCCTGGAGTACGGAACTCCCTCCCCGCTCTGCCTGCACGTGGAAGTGTGTGTTTATTTGCTGAATGTCTATTTATCCTGCTAGACAGAGAGCTCCCAGCGGGCCAGTGCTGTGTCCATACTATTCACAGCTGCACCCTGGCCCCTAGCCCAGGGTAGGTGCGCTGTAAGTGATTAAACAAAACAACAAGTATCTCTACTTGCATCAGCCCCCACTTGTCAAAATCTGAGCTTGTCTCCTTCCAAAGATGCAGTGCCCCGGAGCCTCATCTCTGCACCGAGTCCCCTACTCTGTGGGGCCCTGGGGTGACTTCCAAGGTCACCCCACCAGTCCATCTGGCCTCACCTGCACCTCGTTCCCGCATAGCATCTCCCACGTGCCGTACAGCTCCTTAGACTGGCGGTACATGCGGATGGCGTCCGTGAACGCAGGGCCCTCCACCTTGGAGTCCTCGGGGATCCCTGCGCAGGAGAGGGACAGGGAAGGGAGGTCAGCACGGTGGCCCAGTGGCCTCTCCCAAGACCAACTGACAGACTGACCAGATCCCCCACACACACAGCAGGGGGGCAGCTGTGACGCCTGCTGCCCTCGTCATGGTCACAGCAGTGGCTGTAGCGATAGAGCAATAATGACACCAACAGCAATGAGGCCACCCCCAGGCCACCTCCTTATCCCCTTAAATCCTCCCAACCACTCCAGACCTGGTGCTATCATTGACCTAATTCACAGGTGAACAGACAAACCGACTGGAGGTCGGGCCACTGGCCTAGGGTCTCAAGGGCAGTAAGTGGCTGCCCAGGATGGCTCTAGAGGCACCCAGAGACCCTTGCTCGACCCTGGTCCCTCCCTTGCTGCCGGGTCAGGGCTCTGCAAACTGTGCCTGCAAAGGCCAGCCAGCACGTAGCCTCAGCTTTGCGGCCAGACGACCCATGCTGGGCCTCTGAGCTCCGCCGTCACGGCACGAGCACAGCCACAGACCGCCGGTAAGCAAGTGCGCATGGCTCAGTTCTGCTCAACGGTATTGATCAGAGGCAATGGCTGCATTTGACCAGTGGGCCACAGATTGCTGAGCCTCGTTCTAGATCAGTGTACCCAAAAGGGCCTCAGTTTCCTTTTCTTAACAGTGGGAACAATGCCACTGGCCCGTCCTCACGTGTCCGCTGGGAAGCACCACAGGCCACAGTGACCCATGGAGTCCAAGGCGGGGCCTGGCCCAGCCCAGCACTGCCCGGCGCGGCACCTCAGTGACTGACAAGCTGCTCGCCACCCGCCAGGCCGGGGTCTGTCTCATTCCCCTCTGAGTGTCCAGGTCAGCACCCGGCATTGGTGCTGGAACTTTATTAAAGAATAAATAGAAGGGTTTACTGTTGATGATGACTAGAAAAACCATTATTTGTATATTTTTGTTATCGTTGCTGCTGTCAGTGGCCTAGATGCCAAGCAGGTGGGTCAGTGGTCGAGGCAGGGACCGCCAGACCCGGCGCGGGCAGCCGGGCAGCAGGAAGTCGCAGCGTCTGATGGGGGAGCACATGGCTAAGCACCACTGAGCCGGGTGGCAGGTGGGCTCCCTGGCCGCGGCCGCTGACCGCTACGTCCCCAGAGCCCAGGAAGGGGAACTGGCAGCCTGTGCATCAGAAACCAGCTCCCACGGCAATGACTACAGGCTGAGTCACCCCCACAGAGAAAAAGCCCCTCTCGGGCATGGGAGGAACCCTCCCTCCCTGCTCCAGCCGACCGCAGGAACACTGCCTGTCAGAGCCAGCGGGGAGCTCCAGGGTGGAAACTGAGGCCCAGCGCCCATCCCTGCAGTGGCAGCTGCCTGGACTGGGATGGGGGCGTGAGGGGAGGCTGTCCCCTGCATTTCAGGGACCCAAGGTCAGGCAGGAGTGACAGGAGCAGAGCCTCGGGGCGGAGCCTGCCCACCTGGCCAGGGGAGGACGTCCCCACCAGGCCCTCAGGAGGCACGGTCTCCTGGAGACCGAGTTTTGCCTGGAAAATCCAGGCAGCACGGTACACGCGGGCTGTCCCTCAGGGGCAGAATTTACATTCCGCACGCACCGATCGGGGGTGCCGGACGGGGCCGCTTCCCAGTGGGCAGGGCTGTGAGGCAGCGGAGCGCGGCTGCTATGCCCGAGCCCGGCTGGGACCTGCACACCCAGCTGCTGGTTTCGCCAAGTTTGGGGGTCACCCCTCCTGAGTCTTCCCATGTGCTTCCCCCAGATTCATAGCTTGCAGTTCTAACCTGCACTACCTCGGAATGTGACTGCATTTGGACACAGGTTCTCACGATAAGTTAAAATGATGGGATTAGGGTGGGCCAGAGTCCAATGTGACTGGTGTCCTAAAAAGCAGCAGCAATTTCTTCCTAAAGGAAGAGATAACGTGGCACACAGAGGGACCCGCAGGGAGGAGACGGCGGCCGTTTACACACCAAAGAGAGCAGCCTCAGGAGAAACCAACCCTGTGACACCCTGACTCAGACTTCAGCTTCCAGACCAAGAAAATAAACTTCTGCGTGAGCCCCCGGCCTGTGGCACTTTGTCACAGCAGCCTGGGAAACAGACGCCAGCCCTGAGACACCAGCTCACTTATCCTCGACGCCCTGTGAGGGAGGGGGGCTCCCAGCCCCATTTTCCCGATGAAGACGTTGCGGCTTGGAGAGGCAAAGTCACAAGGACACGTGGTGAGGGAATGGCACGCCCCGGGCTCAAACCCAGCACCGCAGACTCCAGCCAGACCTGGAGCCTTCCTGAGAAAGGAAACTGCATTCCTCAGCCCTGGGCAGCAGGCAGAGCGGCCACGGTCAGACAGGAAGGGGCCCTGACCTCTGCCCCAGGCCCACGCCCGTGCCCGGCTGCCTCCTGCCACCTCCAGCTGCTCCAGGAATGCAGGATGCGAGGGGGCCGGGGACAGCTGGCGTCCACCCAACTTGGCCTCCTTCCCCACCCGCCCCCCACTTCCTGGCAGCCCCTGGAGTGAGCAATTCCAGGCTCCACAAATTCCAGGCCCAGCCTCTGAGACGGAGGAAGCAGAGAACTTTCTCATAGTCCTCAGGGCGGAGGAAAGGCCCCCATCTAAAACCTGCCTCCTCCGCCCCAGCCCTGGGGTGAGGGTGCCGCCACGGGACACCTTTCTTCCCTGGTCCAAAGCTCTCCTGGGCCAGCCTCCTGCCACAGCACCCCAGACTCCAGGGGCTCCCTGACAGCCTCAGGCTGAGCGCCCACTACATGCCAGGCACATGCCAAGAGCTCTACCCGAACCCGCCTCTTTGCTCCTCCCAGTCGTCTCCAGAGCTCGAGTTCATCGCCATCCCCCTGCACACAGCGGGGGGGGGGGGGGGGTCCAGTGGTGACTCCTCCCCACCTTGCTCTGTGCCCACCCTTTCCCCACCTGACCCCGCCAGGCCAGGTCAGCCATGAGCCTTGGAAGCCTGGAGGGATGGTGCTGAGCCAGGGGTTGGGGGAGGGGGCAGGTGCCCCAGGCCAGGCAGCCAGAGCCCTGAGTGCCCCTGCCCGGTCACAGCCCAACAGCCCCCAGGGATCTGGGAACAGGAAGCCCTTTGTGGGCTGCAGGGCCCAGCCCAGGTAGCAAGGGTTGGCCTCACCCAAGACCTGGTTCCTCCCGCCTGGCAGATTCCAGACGGGGCAGAGGTGCCCCTGGAGAGTTGAGTAGGACGGGTGGGGTGAGCCAAGTCCCTGCAGTGGTGGCCTGGAGGCCATCAGTGTCTACTCTGTCCCTTTGCCTCCACCACTGTGTGGAGCTGTGCCCAAGGGTGGGGTGGGGGAGGGGCAGGGTCCTTCCCCAAGGCCAGATGACCAGGAAGAGCTCAGGGTCCAGGACAGAGTTGTGCCTGCTGCAAGGGCAGAAAGGCCCCCAGTGCCTCACTCTCAGCTGCGGAGACAATCCTAATCCTGTGCCTTCCGATCCAACTCCGAAGAGCACTGTAAGGTCCTTCTAGACCTGATCCCAGAGCCCGTTCCAGTCCCATTCCAGGGCCCCTCCGCCCACCTCAGGGCCTAGGTGGCTCATCCACTGGGCCTTCTACCACCCCGGGGCTTGGGGCCTCCTTTCACACTGGCCACTGCCTCTGTCTGGAACACCCTCCTCTCCACACTTGTTCTTCCTTCAGCTCTCAGCTGGACCATCACCTCCTCCAGGGAGCCTGCCCTGATTGACCCCTCACCAACACATGTGTACCCTCAAGACTCCCTGGGTGGGTGGCTCCCGCCCAGCACTCAGCAGAGCTGTGACTCAGCACCCTGTGTCCTCATCTGTTCAGCATCCGTCTCCCACCCCAGACTGCTGGCTGCATGAGGGCAGGGATGGGCCCTGTTCCCTTGCAGCATCCCCAGTGTCCAGATCTGCGCCTGCCTCAGAGTAGACACTAAGAATGCTTGTTGGACAAATAAACAAGCTGGAAAAGCCACCACACAAATTTACAGATGAGAACAATGAGGCCCTGAGGGAGGAAGTGAAGTTCCCAGGCATGTTGGTGGCAAAGAAAGGAATAATACAATTTTTTTAAAAAACTGGGCCGGGTGTGGTGGCTCATGCCTGTAATCCTAGCACTGTGAGAGGCCACGGTGGGAGGATCACTTGAGGTCAGGAGTTCCAGACCAGCCTGAGCAAGAGCAAGACCCCATCTCTACTAAAAACAGAAAAATTAGCCAGGCACAGTGGCGCACACCTGTAGTCCCAGGTATTCAGGAGGCTGAGGTGTGAGGATCGCTTGAGCCCAGGATTTGGGATTGCTGTGAGCTAATGGTGACACCACTGCACTCTATCTGGGGTGACAGAGCAAGACTCTGTCTCAAAACAAACAAACAAACACTTTACCAAGCATGGAGTGGACTCTCTGAATCCTCGCAAATCCCCTAAGATACACAAGATCATCCCCATTTTACAGAGGCTCCAAGAGGTAAGTCAGTCTCCTAAGGTCGTATTGCTAGGAAGCGGCAGAGTCAGGATTGCGATTTTGTAATCCACTGTTCAAAGGCTCGACAACCACACCTCCTGTGAACAATTTCCTAATTTTTCCTGAGCAACACAGAACTGTATTCATCAAGGAAGAAAATTAAGGGCATTATTACAACCGTTTCTTACAACTCCGGAAGGGAAATTAGAACAGCTCATAGAGCAGGGCTGCCACACCACACTCGGCCACTAGGCGTCCCCATTCAGCACACAGCCCAGACACTGCCCCTCCGCGGCCGGCACTCACCGTTGTTGCAGTGCCGGATGCAGTCCTGCAGCACAGCCTGCCACTTGTCCTGCTCGGCTTCCGTCATCATGCAGAAGTAGTAGTGACGCGCGTAAGGATGCCAGAGGATGAGCGGGAACTGCGTGGGGCACTTGAGGATGGGGGCGCTGCCCGATTTTGACGTGGTCCCTGCGGAGACAGCGTCTGCTGAGCAGCTGCGCTCAGTGGTTCCCTGGGCCAGAGGATGACAGGGGGCTGCGCTCTCAGCCCAGAGAAGGCTGGCCTGTCCCTGGGGTGACCAGCAAGCCCGTGCGGTGGCGGCAGCCTTCTTTCTGGCCGTGTGCTCCACAGCCCGGCTGAAAGAACGCCGGAATCGGGCATCTGTGTAGACCGCTTTCTTAGAGCTGGCAGTAAGTCACACCCGCCTCCCTCCCGGGTAAGGTCCTACACTCAGCGTGGGGGCGCGAGTAACACGGGTCAGAGCCCTCAAGTCCAAAGGCCGAGCGCGGCCTTCTTGGGTTTCCCCCCAGATTCCAGCTTCAGGGGCCAAAGTGGGGTTTAAATGTCCAAGGGAGAGGGAGGCACGTGGAGTAGGGGAAACAGAATAAACCTACAGGAATTTTTCTATTTTGTCCTCGCAGACATTCAAGATCCAGCGAGATAGCTGGCCCCGGGCTGTGACCCTGCCGCTGCTGTTAGTAATACGACAACAGTTCTTCTCGCCCTGGCTCTGGGTCGGCCCGTGCTGGGCTGGGAGCAACGGGGTCAGTCCCCCGAGTGCCTGTGTGCGCAGATGCGGAGGAAGCTGAGGGTTGGGGGGACGTGACTCGCCCGGACAGACGCAGCAAAACGGAACCAGGGTCAGGGCCGGGATCCAGGCTCCCGCCAAGCCCTCTACCCCAACGGGCCGTTGCTCCCACGTCCCAGCTGGGACCTGCCCCCCAGTTCCCAGGGATCATCTGAGAGCAGGCATTGCTCCGGTAAGTCTCGGGCAGAGGCTCGATCGAGGCAAGGTAGAAACAGGCCGCCTAGAAGAAAAACTCCTCCCAGGTGCAGGTCGACCCGCCAGTTTACAAGCAGGGTCACCGACCGTCTTCTCCTGGAGGCTCTCAAGGACTCGGGAGGTGGGAGGGTAGAGAGCGAGGTCCCCATTCCACACTGTGGGACGGAAGGCTCAGGAATTGGCAGGACTCAGGTGGGGGCCCACATTGGTCCAGACCCAACCACTGCGTGGCCTTGGGCAAAGCGCCCCCCTCAGGCCTATGAGGCCTCTCCTTTGAGGACTCAGGTTGAGCTTGGCACCTGCCAAGAGCTCTACACTTAGCTTGTCTTGCTGCAAACGAGGGGCCTAGAACAATGGGCTCAGGGGCCCCCACCTTTGGCTGGCTCCTGGGGCCTCACACGGGCATCTCGCATGCGGTGAGCGGTCCCTTACCTGGTAAGGAGTTGCCAACGAGCTCCAGGTACTGGTCCAGGGAGGTGAGGATTTTGTAGCCTGCACTGTTGATGATGGCTCGGGGTGGGACCTGCCTCTCATAGGCCTGCAGGGATAAGAGAGCTAGTCCCCAAGGTTAAGCATGTGGCCAAGCGCAGATCCCATCTGCAACTCTGGCTCCAGGGCCCTACTCAGTGTTGTTGCCCAAGGTGGGAAGGGGGAAGAGCAGGAAGTGGAGGAGGCAGGAGAGGAACAGAGCGAAGAGGAAGAGTCCGACTGTCACAGTGACTAGCGTCAGCATGGTGCAGCAACCTAGACCCAGGCTCGGGGCTCAATTCCCGGCTCCACTGAGTAGTGTCTGTGTGAAGCTGAGGACGAGCGTCCTTCACTTCCTATGCTCCAGCTCCTCATCTCAAAAACCGAGGTAGCCACTGTTCCTACCCCGCTGAGCTGCGTGAGGACTGAGCGAGAGAACCCACAGTGCCTGGCGAGGGGGCCGCTGTTATCATCACTAGCGCTGCTCTCGCCTGTTCCCTGCAGCTCCGCTAGTGAAGTGTTGGTTACACATCAGGCTCTGTGCTAGGGCGCTGCGTGTCTCAGTTTCCACAATCCAAACAGGTGGATTAGCCACAAGTTCACAGCTGGGAAGTAGCAGACCTAGGGCATGAACCAGGGATAGCTGCTTCCAGAGCCCAGGGTCTTTGACCATTACCCTTGGACTTCCCACCAACTTCCTAGGTTCTGAGAGTCACACAAGTATCCTTTGGAGGAGAATTAGGTCTAGACTCAGCTTTCTTACATCAGTTGGGGGAAAGCAGTTCTGATGTAATAGCTCGTACAGCAGGGCTGCCACGCAGCTCCCTGCCACTAGGTGTCACTATTCAACACGCTCCTGAGAGTGGCTCAGAACCTCTATGGCAATAATTTGCAAAATGTGGTCCCTGATCTTCAACCCCACCCTAGAACTTGTTAGAAATGCAAATTCTTGGCCCACCTAAGACCTGAATCAAACTCTGGGGGTAGGTCCCCCAAAACTGTTTTGCAACAAGCCTTCCAGGTGATTCCTATGCATGCTACTCCTCTGGGCACGAGGTTGCCACCGGTTTTATGTCACTCTAACACTGATCTGCCATGAAACAGAGGGAACAGGCCTGTCCTTTGGCTGCTCTGCAGAAATGTTTGGTAGAAGAAATCAGGTTAGTGGCTCAACCAGGTGGAGCGTCCCCAAGGGCCCAAAGCAAAGATAAGGCACAACCAGCTGCCATCCCTTCCAGACAGCCACCCACGGCAGGGCGGGGAGTGGTCGGACTGTTCTCAGCAGCTCACTGGCTGTCAGAGCCAGGATGGGAAGGGTCCGAGGACAGGCAGGAAGCCCAGCGGGGAAGGAGGCTGAGGTGGGAGGAAGAAGTGGGGCGAGGGCCCTGGACGTGGAGGGACACGGGGACTAAAGAGCGATTAGGAGTGAGGGGAGCTAGTGACGGTTATGACGGAGAGTCAGGGGTGACCCCCGAGATGAGAGTGAACTGCCACTCAGAGAAGGAGCCGGGGGAGCAGGCGGCTTGAGATGAGGGGCTGAGGTTGCGCTCTGGCGCTGGCGACAGTGCGGAGTCACAGCGGGTGGCCGGCTGTGAGGCAGGGTCTGGGCCTCAGGTTAGGAGTGGGGGTGTGTGCAGGGAAGTCCACACGGCGGCCGGGAGGAGTGGGGCTCAGTGCCGCACCGCGGCCGGCGGGGGCCTTACCGCTTTGTTGTCGTGCAGCACCAGCCCGTAGTTGTGCGGCACGAGGCTGAAGCGGTTCCGCCACTTCTTGCTGTCCTCCTGGTACTGGAAGAGGTTCCCCGAGAAGATGACCCGCTCGTCCAGCGGCACCTGAGGGCGACAGTAGTGGGGAGTGAGGCCCGGTCTCCCCGACTGCCCAGGTGGGGAATGGGGTCCCCCAAGAAGGTGACTGCCGGGCCAGCAGAGCCTGCGTGCTCACCCCCTGCTGAGCACAATCCGGCCCATTTGGCAGATAAGAGGGAGGCTCAGGGGCATCGGGGGGCAGTGAAGGGGCTCACCAGGGTCTCCCACTCCGTCCTGGCCCTGGGCAGGCACCGCCACCTCGGGATGGGTGTGGGGAACAGGCAGCTTCCCCCACCTACCCCCAGCTGCTGCAGCCACGATGCAGGGCAGTTAGTCCACCCACGGGGGACACACCCACAGGCCGGGACTGTGAGAGCCCCAGTGCCTGGGCAAGTCTCTCCCTGGCTCTGGGCCTCAGTTTCCCCTCAGGGCAACAAAAACTTGAACAAGGTGGCTCCAGAGAGCTGCAGCTCCGACAGCTGACAAGACGGACCCCAAGTCTGGGTGGGGCTGGAGGGGGCCTCGGTCTGGGGTGTTTGATGTCTGACCTGCGTCCTGGCAGGCTGGTGACATGCATGGGCTGCAGAAATGCCCAGACCTTCCTACAAAACCCCATCTCTGCCTGATGCACAGTGTGACTTTGGGCATGTTTTAGCACTTGTTTGAGCCTCAGTTTCCTCATCTGTAAAATGGGGACAGTGATAGCCGGCACCTGATGGGCAATAAGTGCACAATATGCAGGAACCGCTGTGACCACTATTAGCACTCGGAATCTATGTGACAGTCTGCCAGCCCATGGCCGGACTGACTTGGGGTTGGGCTCCCAGCCCTTGCACTGGGGCCAGGAGCCCCAACTGAAGCTATGGCCATCCAGGTGCAAGTACTTTTTGAGCAGACAAGCACCAGAAAGCTTCTAGAAGGGAGATATAGAAGACACAGTGGAAGAGGCTTCGTCCTGGATGGGAGGAAGTCAGGGAGGTCTGGTGTTCCTGTTTCTTAGAAAATTCTATTTGTTCTATGATAAATATCATGCCCTTTGCAAAAAGAAATACTTACATACACTAATGAGGAAAAGTATTATTTTAATTGTGCACACACCTCCCGGCTTCGGGGCTCCGGAGATCCCAGCCCTGTCTCATCTGACCCTGGTGCCCTTCCCCGGGTCCCCCTCCCCAGCTCCTCAGCTCCCTCCCTGCTGCTCTTCAAAGGGAAACAAAGCACTTTTGGAAGAGGAGAGCCCATTGTGCTCAGACAATAGGACCTGCAGACGGCTTCCTCCAGGATAAAAATATTCTCAGGAAAAGAAAATGGTTCCCCTGACCCCCCCCCCCGCCCCCGCCAAACCCCGGCACGCAGTGGGCTTTACCCAAACTGCAAAGCTGCCCTTGGTGTCCACGTTCAGTGGCCCACATTTAGACCTCCTAAGCCCAGCTCTCAAATCCCCGAGTCCCCATCTTTTCCAGAAAGAAAGAGCAGACAGAGCTCTCCTACCACAGCTGGACTTGTGTCCTCCTGCCTGCGGAGGAGCCCGGGCCGGGATGGATCTAGGGACTTAGGATGGACCTAGGGACGGGGCTCAGGGACCTGGTCCCGGGGGAGGCTGCGCAGAAGCGAGCTCCCAGCCCAGGGGGACTGGGCACCCCCACCCCCACCACGCAGATCCTGGGGCAGCTCTTGGCTGAGGGTTTGGGTTTTATTTTTAAGACTTTCAAATGGCAGAGTCACGTTTCAGCTGGGAGGCCTGCGGGGAGTGAAACGGAACTCACAGGCAGAGTATTTAGACTGCAAAGCTCTCGGAGGCCACGATCTGCCATGGCTGCAGCCTTGTGCCGCAGGAGCCCGGACAAGCGCCACCACCTCTCCAAGCCTCAGTGTCCCCATCTGTGCTGTGGGCACCGTCACAGCCCCTCCCTCAGACAGGGATCAGCGGACACAGGCCACCTGCTGTTGTCACTATTCTTATTATTTCTGTTTTTACTATTTTATCCTCATGGTTACTATTTTCGCCTTATTGCTTCTAATAAAAACTGCCGTTGTGATGAGGCTGGCGACTAATATTGCTATTTCTATGATGATGCTGTTGCCAGGACTCAGCACCACGAAGATCAGTCTCCCGAGCGTCGCAGTGGGACCAAATCCTGCTTCTTGGGGGCCGTGGGCTTCATTTCTCTCTCCTTGCTCGCACACCACCCTCGCCTTTCCCGCGACTGGTACGCGCCCGCGTGATTGGAAAGCTCGCTCTCACGCAAGGCAAATGCCTGGTGCCATTGGCCGGTCCCCACTGTCTTGGATTACTGGGACCGGGCTGCCTGTGACATTTCTTTCCAGATGGGGACCAGTTCTGGCCCTGCTCGCCCAGGCTGTGTGCCAAGGCCTCCTTTCCTTTCCTACCACACAGGTGCCACCTGCCAAATACCCAGCTAGGCCACAGCCAGGCACCTCTGCCCTCTGCTGTCACCGGGTGAGATAAGGTCATGATGCCAGGGGAAGAGACCGCCTTTCCTGGGTCCCCAAGCAAAGGGGTGTGTGCTGCTCTGAGAAGCTCCGACACCCGCCTCACTTCTCCCGCCGGGCAGGCTGTGGTCCCCGCAGAAAGGGCCCTGCTGGCAGACGGAAGCCTGGCTCCGGTCCTGCCTCCGCCATCCTGGACAAGCCATTGGAAGGCTCAGCTCCGGGACTTTGCACTTGCCATTCCCTCGGCCTGATATTCTTTTCCCACCAACCTCTTCCTCTACTGTCAGGCCCTCAGCTGAGATGGCCCTTCTTCCAGGAAGCCCTCGGGGGCCACCCAGGTGAGCCGGCCTCCACTGTCTGCCTTCACCTTGTCATCTTCGTGGCTCGCATTTTATCGTGTAAATGGCAGTAGACTGTCTGTCTCCCCGAGCATCTGCAGGGCCAGCGAGGGCGGCGTGGCCCCAGCACCTGACCTGACAAGTCAATAATGTTCCTCCGGGAAGACCTCGGGTCGCCCTCCAGCCTGCAAGCAGCTCTCCCGCTGCCAGAGCCCCAGCTGCTCCTCCAGCTGGGAGGACAGCAAAGGGGAACAGATCCCCAAAGCCAGGCCAGGTGACCGCCAGCTCTGAAGAGAGCTGTTCGGATTCCTGCCCCTCCGGTCTCACGCGGCCCACTCTCAGTCGTTTGCTTTGGGGGAGGGGAGTGAAACGAACCGAACCTCCCAGTCTGGGGTCCCCTGGCTTCTCTCTGCTGCCTCTCCTGGTCCCTCGGCTATGCCCCCGTCCTGCCCACACCTGTCCCCTTCCTGGGGGGCCTTGCAAATAATCCGAATCCTGTCTGGCCTTTGAGCCCCATGAAGCCCCCGCCCCCCACAAAGCTGCTCTGACTTCTCTGGCCCATGATGACTCCTCTCTGAAAGCCACTTTACAGCCGGAGAAACTGAGGCTCAGCAAAGGGACACCATGTGTCTGAGGTTACCCCACAAGTCAGGACTCAAACCCCTCAGTAACTCCACCTGCTTCCCCTCTCACGCCACTTCGTCGCTCACCGAGTCCCGCCACAGCCCTGTGCAGGAGCAGCCCGTTAGCCAGATGAGAAGACTGAGCCTGGTGGGTTCAATCAACTGCCGGGGCCACCAGCTAGTGACAGCATTTGGACACAGGTCCTCCAAGTCCTTCCCCACCAGGCCCCGGGCTGGAGAGGGCAGGCGCCGCATCTGGCTGCACGCCGGGCTCGGTCCCTCCTGTGTGGCGCCGCCCCAGCATCCCTCCGGCGGAGCACAGGGTGATGCGGGAGCCAACGGGACCGGGAGGGGAGGGGAGCCAGGGGAGCAAGGACAACTCCACAGCCCACCAGTCACGGAAATTCAGCCACTAATGACCTGAGCGCCAGGCACTGGGGTCCCCGGACAGACCTGGCTCGTGCCCCGCTTCTAGGGGGAATTGGCTCAGCCGGTCAGATCCCCGGAGGGAAGGCCGAGGGTGCTCTGCACAGCGGCCACTGGCCAGCAGCAAGCAGCCCCAGGGCCACCATTCAGCCACCACAGAGCCAGGCCACCTTCCTCTGCCCCTGGCCATCCAGGGGGCAGAGGGTGAAGGCTGCTGAAAGGGAACGATCCCAGCCCTGGGACATGTGGTGCCCTCAAACAGGACTTCCCCAGGCTGACACAGAGGCCCCCTGCACCATCCCCAGGGGAGCAGGAGCTGGCCTCTCACCTTGAGCCCTCCGCAGGGGACAGGGAGCCACACCTGTGCTCCCGATATCTCCCCTCCTCCCCAGCCCGGTGCCACGTCAATCACAGGGTCCCCCCAAGAAGGCTTCGCTTGCCTCCCCCGGCCCACACTGGCCCTTGGGCTGGAGCCAGGCAGCTTCCGATCACCCTGGGCAAACAGTCCTACTGCTAACAGAGGGATTAGGACAAGGCCAGTGACAACACCTTTCCCACTCCTGGCACCATTCCCCCATGAAGGAGGTGTTCTCATCCCATTTGGCAGATGAGTAAACCGAGGCTCATGGAGGAGGAACTTGCCTTGAAACCCCAGAGCCCCACTCCGAGGGTGAGGGGCTGACCTGGAGAGAGCCACCCACAGCAAACGAAGGGGCCTTGACACCCGACCCGGGTTATCCACCTATTCAGAAGCAGACCCCTAGGGACTATCATGGCAACAATGGGAAACTGAGGCCCAGAGAAGTGGAGGCCCTCGCCCGGGGCCATGTGGCAAGGGGGCAGCTGATAGAGCCGCCCCGACCCTCAGCGCCCCTCACCTTGCGCCAGAGCAGCTGGGCCTGCGGCAGCCCCGTGCCCTCGATCTCGTGGCGCATGCTGCTGAACAGAGCCACGCCATACTGGTCTTCGTAGAAGTGCAGGAACTCCCTCAGGATCTTCCCGGTTTTCTCTGCAAGGGAAGGACAGAGTGTGAGGTCCCCGTGGGTACGATGCCCAGCGAGAGCCCCCCCAGGCAGGACGACGGCAAAGCCCCAAACTCCTGCACGTGGGACCGTGTGCACAGGTTCCTCGCCCTCGCACGCTGCTTCTGGCCGGAGTCGCACATTCCCTGAAAAAGTAACCAACGCGGCAAAGAGTGCGCTCCACGTGGGAGGATGGGCAGTGCCGTAGACAGCAGCAAATGCAACTGAACCGACGCCTCCCTGTCTTCCACCAGCCCAGCGAGGGTGTGCAGCGCAGGCACTGTCGCCCAGAGCTGGCGGCGTGGGCAGGCGACTGCGTGCACAATGTTAAGGTTCCATGCTGCACTCCCGCCTCCAGGAATCTGCCGCACGGAACAACCCGCATGGGAGTCCGGAGGCGAAGCGCCCTGTGCCCGGGGCAATGGCGGCAGGCGGCTGCACGTGCACCTCCCGGGGCATGGTCAGCGCGGACAGGACCCACCGGGGTCCGGGCAGGCCCGAGCACGGAAGGGGCCCAGCTCTGCTGAGTGAAGAGCGAGCTACAGAATCAGCTGCTGCCCTTCAGCCCACTGGAAGACGATTCCCACCTGGGCATGCGGACCATGACGCTGGGCGCTCAGGAGAAGGGCAGGGAGGGCAGGACCGCGGGGCGTGGGGGGCAGTGCAGAGTGAGCTGTTTGCTGCTCACCTCCTTCTACAGCACTGGAGTGATTTTGCAATCAGGATTCTTCTCGTGATAAAAAACAAGCAGTCTAAAATCAATCCACTCCAGCAGGGAGTGGCTCTCACTGGCCGTTTGCCACTCCCTGCTGCTAAGTGGATTCTGAACAGAAAAGGTGAGTCCTGGGCCTCCAGACCAGCCCAGCAGCACGGGCCCGCGTGGCGGCCTGGGCCTCCCTGGGTTCAGATGCAGAAACTGAGGCCCGGAGAGGGTCTCGACCAGCGATGAGGGGAGAGGCTTCCTGGTCCGGACCTGGGTTTCCGCACCATGCGGCGCCCCGCTCCGGGCCTCTGCTTCCGCCACACACGTCCAGGGCTGGACGCAACGCTGCACGGGCCCTGCCACCTGTCCATCTGGATAGCGGATTCCACAGACCTGGACTTTCTCAGAGGAGAAGGGGCGATGGGACCCTGCCTCTCCTGTAGCCGAAGGTCCCTGGCTAGGACAGCATTTCATTTCATCCTCACAGAGATATTGAGAGGATGAAATGAAATGCCATGGAATGAAATAGCTCTGTGAGGTAGAACCCCTGTTATCCCCACTTTACAGAGGAGGAAGCTGAGGCCCAGAGAGGTTAAGTCACTAGCACAAGGTCACACAGCTAGTAGGTGGTGGAGCTGGGATACAGTCCTGGGGCCCAGAACCGGAGGCAGGGCTGAGAGCACATGCCACCTCCCATGTCCCACAGCTCATACCCAGGGACTCAGCCCAATCTGACCCTCCTGAGGTCCGCCCACACCCCTAACCCCACCTCGGTGATGGTGGGGGGCACGCCCTTCGCAGGCCGCACAGCCCACCAACCCCTCTCCACAGACCCGGCCCTGCCTGGGGGCCCCTTTCCTGGAATGAGGTCGTGTCTGTCCAGATTCCAGTTTGAGGGAGGAAGGGGAGAACAAATGAGGAATTTGCTTTGAATGCCTATTTTTTAAAAACCATAAACAACCAGAACCTCTAAGGGACCGTGGGAGTTGTTCTGAAAAACGATGAGGCAGAGGAGGGGTACGGGGGAGACAGGGTCATGACCTGGAACACAGAAGAAAGAGGATGGCAGCTGGCAGTGCTACCTGCCAACAATCAGTGATCACCGTCGTCACAGCTGCCTGAGTGGTGTTAACCCCGTGCATGCATGATCCCAAAGAATCTTCATGAAAACCCTAGCAAGTTGGTGCCACTGTTTTCCTAGTTCAGGGATAAGGAGGCTCATGGACCCCGGGTTCTCAACCGGGCTCTGTCCCGACCCCACGCTTCCGAGCACACAGTGGGCATTCGATTAACGTTATTAAGTACGGAGTATCCAATTTCCTTCAGCACTAAGTTTGACAGTTGATGTCTCTGCCATTTCACTTTGACACTTTCGGTTTTATTTTTATTGTGAAGGTACATCCTCAGTCTTTCAAACGCATGGTTTGGCTTGTGATCATCTTTCAAAGTATTTTTTAGAGCAATTTTTGTGAAACTATGGATAAGTCAAAAATCCATGTTATTTTTAAATACGAGTTCTGTCGTGGAACCAATGCAGTGCAGACAGCTCAAAACATCAACAAAGTGTTTGGGAAGGATGTGGCTAATGAACGCACTGTATATTGATGGTTCGAGAAGTTCCATTCGGGTGATTTTATTTTTTTTATTTTTTTTATTTATTTTTTATTTATTTTTTTTTTGAGACAGAGTCTCACTCTCTTGCCTGGAGAGAGTGCCGTGGCGTCAGCCTAGCTCACAGCAACCCCAAACTCCTGGACTCAAGCAATCCTACTGTCTCAGCCTCCCAAGTAGCTGGGACCACAGGCATGTGCCACCATGCCCAGCTCATTTTTTCTATATAT